>JAQGBZ010000097.1:0-193415 GCA_034687125.1 Neelides folsomi
AAAACACAAGAGATATTCATAAGAGAAAAATTAAATAAACGCCCTGTCCAAATCCAGAGCATAGTCCCCTGTATAGTTGTGCCAACTTATTGTTTAGGTGTGAAATCCAATTTGATTTATTTAGCAAAATACTTCAAATCTCCTTACAATTTGTATTTATAATAAATGAGACAAAATTTATGAGCTCAATTTATTATCCCACAAATAAGTATGTATATCTTTAATATAAAAAGATATTTTCTTATTTCAGTTTTTCCCTTTTAAGATCAACATGAATTTCTAATTAAATTACAAATTCTCCAATAAGATTTAAACAATACATTATGTAGAGTAGGTATATGTGCCCATTGCTATTCATATAAGTATGTAGGATATATGGAATACATGCATACTACTATACTCCATACCTGCTATTCATAAGTACCAATAAAATATACAATATATTCATTTTGTATATTTCATTGACTATATTAAAGTAACTATTATAGTAAATACCTGTAATAGTTATTCCATATATGTAGTACGTTATTTAGAAAAATACCTATATAATGCTTAGTATTTCAATATTGACTGTTTAAAATAAATAGTTTATGTTTTGTTATCCACAATTGTCTGCAAGAAGCATCAACGCCACAATTTGTTTTTGTTAATTGAATAGGAGTAGAAGAGTATTAAAAAGATTTGAATCTTGTACTTATTTCATTAGTGAAATTATTTGCAGGGCAGGACATTGAAATCGGATTAGTTTGTAAGAGCAGCAGGTGTTCGTGGAAGTGGAAAGGATTTAAAGGGGGCTTTCTCTTTTTGAACAGGTGGTTTTGTCAATCTTCACATTCGTCCTCATGATCCTAACGATCGTGGAGTGGGTGGCGGCCAGACGGCTGGAAGACTCCTATTGGGCCGCCGTGGAGCCGCGAAGGGCCGCCAACGGATCGGCGGGTCAGGCGGGTTACGGGACGACGATCGGGAACCGCGGTTACCGTGACCATCCCAACGGTATTTCCATGACCGATTCCAGTGCTGTTCGTTTTGTCACTAAACCCCGCATACCTCAAAGTAGACTGAGCAAAGCGAAGGCCGCCGCTGCGGCGGCCTCCGCTGCCGCCGCCAAGCAGAAAAAGAGCCGAAAGGCCAGACATGTGAATGGTGCTAATTATGATAATTGGAATGGTAGCGTCAGCAGCATCTCGCCCTCTTCAGTCAACAATGGGTCGATAATTTCGAGCGTTGAGACTCTCTCGACCGTCGCTTCTCAAAGTACAATCACGACCAACCCGAGCCTTTCTCGGGGCCCGCTCCGCTCAAGTCTGAAGAAAACAAAACCCTCGACGCCCGACTCGGACTTTGGGATACGAAACCCGGGGTTCAGTGGCACGTCGCCAACTTTATCTCGGACCGGGTCTCTGAAGAAAGTGAGGATCCAAACCCACACCACGGATGTATAAACTTTGGTTTAAAAATTTTACTCCTCTGCTTTATCACTCCAAATTGGCTCATCGGCTCCATGTGCTACGCTATCTCTCTCTAAAGCTCTTCTACTATCATAAAAATATCCTCCCACGTTGGTCCGAGTCTCAACTTTCCGCCCACGCTGCTCTCGGACAATAATTGTAATGAGAAAATACAAATAACCAAACCCGTCTGTTGACACACTTGTCTTGACGTAACCGCTGGGGTCTTCGAGGGAGCCATTTTCCTCATGTATACAATTTTACACATTTTGCCGTCCAAACTTCCCTCCATGTTTGTATTGACCAATGTTTTAGCTCTACTTTCAAATATGTAATTATACAATATGTTTTCGACAAGACTGTTACACTTTGACCCACAATGTCTTCCCAGATGATCATAAGAATTAAGCGACATGATTTTGGTCCAGATTTTATGTTTTGGTTGACAATTGTTGCAAACTTCTTATTTTGTTTCACTGTTACGATTTTAATATTTCCCACCCGTCTTAATAATAATCAAGGTCGAAGTGGAACGAGCTAATCGAACACAGATTGTACATGCCCTTGTGTTAGTACAAATTCTGCCACATCTTTGTTAAATAAATTAAACTAATCTTATTTACCATATGCATATAATATGTAAAATGTTTTACTGGTGATTGTTTTATACATTTCTATTTACAAATTTATTGGTGCTTTTAATTTCAAATCAATTGAAATTTCATTGTCTTTAAAACACCATGCTTTATATGGAAATTTGAATATGACTTTTAGCTTTATGTGTATACAGTGGCGGTCCCAGGGGGGGTCAACTGGGTCCATGGACCCCCCTTGATTTTGGAAAACGATGTAGATATACTCTAGTTATAACTGAAAAATAGTTGCAAACTAAAAATTTTTCTTAGAAAATTTTCTCGGGACCTAAAAGTCCCGATTGTTTGATAGTGAGAATAATGATTTGACATATAATTTTTAAAATATTTTCTATTCTTTATTCCAGCCCTGAAAGGACGTGAGTTTGAACGAACCACTAAAATATTATTGAAAATGCATATGTTGGACCCAGGAAACTCTTGTGCAAGTTACCATGTAAGCCCCATCATGAGCATTTTCAATATTTTAGCGGTTCGTTCAAGCTCACGTCCTTTCCGGGCTGGAATAAAATATAGGGGCCTAGCTTCCCTATTGAAATTGTAACACGTTTTCAATATTTCTCAGATCCCAAATGGAATTACACAATAATGGTCCTGTAGAAATATCGAAAAAATTTTTTCGCGATCAAAAAACCCCTTTGAAACATTTAAAACTAAACGAAAAAAATATTGGGACCTAAAGGTCCCCGTTCAAATACATAGCTCAATGTAAGTTTCGAAAATTTTTTCTAAGGTCCCGTTGAAACATCTTTCTAGATATAAAAAAAATTCCTCGCGACCTAAGGTCCCGTTGAATTTTCTATCTAAATTATGGAAAAAATTTCTCAGGACCTGTCCCGTTGTAATTCCCACCAAGGTATCGAAAAAAATTTCTCGAGACCTAAGGGCCCCGATTAATAGACCTATACTATTTCCAGTACTATTTATTAATATTTTACAGATACTGATTATATTAACTATCTTTAAGCTATTACATATAATGCATTATTTTATAACTAACAAATTTAGACGTTCTATAAATCCTGGGACCGCCCCTGTGTGTATATGCCGTATGTAAGAAGTGATAGATCCATATGATCCATTGAAATTTCATAATTAATTTGAGATAGTTGTAAGAAATCTTATCTTACACGTTTCATTGAATTTAATTATGAAAGTTAATGTGGTAATTGGTTGTGAATTGTGACGTGACCGTGACTGTGATGTGATTTGTCTTTTAATGTATTACAAGATTACAACCTGGGAGAGACTTGTCCAAAACCGGTGATTTCATACACTATTTAATGTCCAATGTGTATAAGAAAGTAATTATACTTTTTGAAAAAATATTTTATTTGAGGCTGGTCAACCATGACACATCAAAAACATCACTGCATGAAAATGAAACAATCAAAGTAATGTGAATGTACCTCTTGTTTATTAAATAGGAAATATATATATTAGAAGAATAATACAAATAACTTTAAAGCACATTTTAAAATATCTTTTTTGGTATATCTGGAGTCGCCACAAAATATCTTTGTAAAAAGATGTTTTTTAAACTTTCGAATTTGCTTTAAAACTTATTAATGTAATCAAATGCTACCAAATAAAATAACTTTAATTTAAAAGCCCAATTGGCCATTTAACGGTATGCGACCTTTGCGAGTTTGAATCAAGAAGCAATTATGCAGGAAAATATATACGTGGCAAAGTCAATTGTTTATTCCCTCTGTACTTTATATGTTCTTAACAATGTCTATATTATATATGATACGAACAAGCTAAAATATAGTAAGTCTTTTTATCCATAACGATATAATATAAATATTTATTAGTATTTAAGATTGACACGTTTTAATAAGCAATGAGTGCAATTTGAATTTGTTGTTTTGTTTATAAAGTATTTGTAATGTGTATAAAATATATGTAAATTGTACATGTAAAGATTTGTGGACGCGTTTGCTACATGCCAAATGCTTAATGATCTATAATGTAAACATATTTGTTTGTATCCTCATGTTAAATATTAATATGTATTTACGTTCATCTGCATATATATGTATTTTATGTATTGAAAATTGAAATACTCCAAAAAAAGTTTCAAGTATTAATACAGCATTTGGTATATATACATACTTTTATATGTATGTAGATATTGTGAATATGTTTGTAAGCAACTGTGTGCAGTGCTAAAAGTATTTAACTTTACATATATTCTATGTATTAAATTATATTTCATTTGCATTCCATTTTCAATTGCTATTTGCTATACATGGAAACAATTGTGCATTTGCTAACTCCAAATTATCTATTTTAGAAAATTACCATTTAAATTCTTATAGACTAACAATTTATTTTCTTCTCAGCTCTTTACAGACACAATTTTCTACTTTGTATTATTTCAATTATTTGTATTCACAATTAAACCCATCGAAAGGCTGAATGACTTCAATGAAGAATTCAACAATTTTCAAGATTTCAAACGTCAATTGTCATTGCCATAATTCAACATAGAATAAAATCAGCATTTTTAAAAGTAAATAAGACATTTAGCGATCAATTTCAAAATAAACGAGAACAATTACGCTATATGATATAGTATTGATAAATCTAAATAACATATACAATACACATATATAAACTTTAAACTATGCTATCAGTAGTTTTAGGCCAGAAGGCAAATAATAGTTGCACATACATATCTGTACTCTATATAATATATTTATAAAACATAAAAATACGATAAAATTAGTCATCATAATGTTAAGACAAGAATTATTTTACTTGGCAAAATTATATTATAAATAGTAGTGATGAGTTATTATTAATTGTTTATATTATGTTTTTTTAAATATGTTCGCTAGTAGTTCTACAAGATTGAATAATACAGGCACAGAATATTTGTTTCTGCGTAAATACATATACTTGTAATATATTATATGTGTGTTTAAGATACATGAGTATTGCATACTTATTATATGTTTATAAAATCCCATTGTTGATGGGCAGACAGTATTTTTTTCAATTAACATTACCGATAGATTTGCACACTACCTAATAAATTTATATAATAGAAACGTTGACATTTGACAATATAATTGGATTAACAAATACAGTTATGTATAACTTTATCATTTAATAGTACTGATATTTATAATATATGTAAATACAAAGTTGGTTAGTTTAAACATTAATTTCTGATAATACCTGTCCATTCGGACCAATTATATTACAATTTGAAAAGCTTTAAAGCAAAGAAAATGAATGCAATGACTTTTTATAATTATTGTTTATAAATGATTTTATATTTATGTTAGTAAATGGATGGATATATGTAAAGTATATGCAATGAATTTTATAAACTCAATCAAATATTTATTATGAGAAGAATTTAAAGAAAATCACTAATTGATTGGTGACTAAACTGCAATTCATCGACTATCAAGATGGAAAAAGGTTGTGATTCACGACTAAAAATGTCAAGTTGAAGCTTATATAAAGTGCCACTAAATTATTAAATACACATACTACCACTAATTAAATTATATTTTATTGTGTTAATTCATCCATGTTATTCGATCATGATTCGAATTCATTATAAATGTCAATTTATGAATATGATTAAATCAAATGGTTACTTATAAATCGCCATTTATTTATACTAATTACAAATATATATTAGTTATTTTTAATACTTAATTGCTTAGTGGAATGTTAGAGATGGAACATAGGGAGATGTACTGAAGTACACATGTTTATATTAATGTATATTATTTCAATATAAAATTCTAGCAATCTACGGCATCCATAAATAATGTAAATGTACATATAAATAAAACTATGTTTTCGAGAAACAGTGTTGAAAAAGAATAATTAATAAAGTAAAATTTCAATTAGTAATTACCAACCTTAGGGAATATAATCACGAGGATGGCATAAAGGTGTTAATAAACATTAAACATTTATTATAAACTATTGTACTAGAAATCATTACAAAAGCAATTTTTATTCATTTAATTTTATTTATACATAACTATCAGCACTTCTAGATTTTACCATTTGTCTTGAGACAGACTGGAACTCAATTATTGAATAGTAATTGTAAAAATATCAAAGAAAGTAATAATTAATTAAATCGAAACTTATGAAATAATTACAAGGTTTCTCGATAAATACATATAACATTTAAACATTATTTAATAAATTGTAAGTATATTAATAATTATATGAATATATTGGGGAGTCTGGTACATGTATGTATAGTATACACCAATATTGGCTTGTATGTAAAATTAATAATGTTAACACCACAAAATGACTCAAATGAAAGTTCATAGAATTTTTTTTGTAAATATAAAATATATAGATTAGGCTAACGTTACATGAAGATATTTATCAGTGATACTTTAAGGCGAATAATTATAAATTCATTTAAAGACTAAATTCTTCTTAAGTTGTAGGAATTATAAAATAAATTAATATCTTTTATTGTGGTGGAAGTGGAGTATTGAGAGGGATATTGCCCAATCGAAGGGATTGAATTTCTTCTACTTGTTCTTGACGCCATTCGAGAATTTTTGTCAGTTTGTCCAAATTCTCTTGTGCATAGATAGCATTTGGATCCACATTTATTTCTGATGGTCCGGGGACAGAGCCTTCGGCCGGCTTTAGGCTCTTGTAATATTGAAAATTTCTAAAATACAAAAAAGCCTGCATCGCCCTGGTATCAATTTGAGCTGGAGTGAGAAGATTGTCTTTGGAATTATTTTCTTGGATCTTTTGTTTGAACACAGCGAGAATGTAAAGTTCATTTGGAATCTGAGGAAGGTTCGACCCAACAGGGGTCTTTTTAGCCTTCTCCGCATTGTACTCATCCCAAGCAATTTTTCTCTCTTCCTCGCTCAGTTTCTCATTCTCCTGATTCTTTAGGAGCGAATCGTGGAGATGATAGGAAAAGATCCATTTCTCAAGTGAGAAGAGGATCTTGGCCAAGATTTCATCTTCAGGAACGTTGGGGCATTCACGCTGGAGATCTAGATCTGACTTATTGAAATCGTAAAGCTTCGACGTTTCCTCAATCTTATGATGTCTAAAATAAGGAAAAAGGAACATGAAACACGTAAAAAATTTAGTAAAATAAAATTTGATCTATAAACGAAATTATTAGATTGATAGGAATAACATCACTGATCAGTAAATTTATAAAATACGTATGTACTATACAGGTATATTAAAATATTTTCATACCTCTTAATTTGCTCCTCATCGACAACCCTCTTAGCGAGAGATTCTTTTCCAATTTGTCTGTAATAGACCTTTTCCTCCATCGTAGCCCGTGCAACAAATCGGTAAACAAAGCATGGTTTTTTCTGTCCGTATCGATAAATTCTGTAAATGCTCTGGAGATCATCTGCAGGATTCCATGAAGCATCAAAAATTACAACTCGATTTGCTGCTGTCAAATTGATACCAAGCCCTCCGGCTCTTGTTGAAATCAGGAACAATTTAAGGCTGAAAAGTCAAAGTATAAAACTTAAATAAAATGACAATGGTTTTACCTTCCAATTAATACATTTTTAATAATATTTAAGCAATTCCTAATATTAAAAATAAAGTATTAATTTTTTGGACATATTATACAATTTGTATTGGGTTGGCTCAAATGACTAATTAAAAAACATAATTAATTATTATTTAATTAAAAAACACAATTAATTATTATTTAATAAAAAATTGTATGATAAAAGTATAACTCACCGGTTATTCTCTTGGTTGAACTTTTTGATTTGCTCTTTCCTCACAATTTGGTTCACTTTCCCGTCGAGCAAATAAAAGTCCTTGTTCTTGACCCATGTTTTTTCCAGCGGCCCTATCATTTCACTCTTAGGAACTTTGATTTCCTTGGTCAAAAACCCCGCGATCATGTTAAGCGTCGTGACCCGATGGCTGAACACAAGAAGTTTCTCCTTTGCGTCGATGCACAGTTGGAGAATGGCCATTAAGGCCACAGTCTTTCCACTCATCTCGATGCTGCAATATTTTTCCTTTGAACCATACTCCTTGATTGAATCCAACGCACTGAGAGAAACTTGACGAAACAGCGCCGCTTCATTGATCGTTTCATTCCCTAGAGCGTCGTTTAAATTCCCATCACTTGTGGTTCCTTCCTCATCTGGATTTTCGCTCTTGATGATGGGAACTTTGGTCACCACGTGGTCGGACTCGTCCAACCATTCAATTTCACTCATGTCCTCCTCCACACATCCTCCCCTTTTCTCTCGCTCGTCGGCCAGAATGTAAGGATGAGCCAAAAGTTTCTCCAAGATATGATGGTGAGCCAAAAGTAAATTCCGCTTCCGCACTCCTCCATTATTGCTCTTGGGAGCTTTGAAGAAATCGATGAATTTCTGATACAAGCCAATTTGAACCGTTGACATATTAATTCTCACAACGTATTCATACAACAATGGAATGTCATTCCTCAATGGCGTGTCATTTTTCCTCTGAACTCTCCCTTTGATAATTTTATGAAGGACGTGAGAGCGCTTCTTCATAATGTTAACATCAGCGTCAGTTGAGTCAATGTGTTGTCCGTTTTCAATAGGATTCACAAACTGGTTCCGAAACTCCTTCAGCGTCCCTAATAAATTCCTCTTCACCCAATTAATCATTTGATAATATTCGTTCAAATTATTCTGCAATGGCGTCCCAGTCAGCACAATCCGATTCTTAGTCCGAATTTGGTAAATGGCCTTCACAAACTTTGTAGCTGCGTTTTTCAACTTGTGACCTTCGTCGCAAATCACAATGTCTGGCCCCGGGTTTAGGAGACTTTGATGGAGAAATTCCATGCTTTTGAACTTGGCTTTGGAAGTATAATTTGTAAAACTTTCCATGTTAATTAGCCCAACACCTCCTTCTAATTCCCATTCGTAAAAACAGTCCTTGAGTGTATCAATCGATGGAATGGTGTTTTTTGAAAAGGTGGAGACTGCTAAATTATGGACACGCAATTTGACTGGGCAGTTGGCTTGCCATTCCTCAAATTCTGAAATCCAGTTGAGGATAGTTGTTAAAGGGCAAATAACCAGAGCACGGCGGTTATACTCCTTCAGATGTTCATTGGTCATTACAGTGTGGAGAAAAGTTATGGCCTAAAAAATTAAAAGTCAAATATTTAACAGGCCATAAATGTAATATTAAAAATAAGTTATTCATCATTATCATCATATAACAATTTACTTGTAATGTTTTCCCAAGTCCCATACAATGGGCCAAAACACATCCAGCTTCAACAGATTTCTTATTAATTTTGAATTGTTTCACACTTTCAATTGTTCGCTCAAACATAAATTTGACTCCATCAACTTGATGCGCCTTGAGTACGCGAGCAAAATTTTTATCAATAACCACCAATGGCTCATTCGTGTCAGGGTTCCTGTCCAGAACCAAGGGTTCAACTTCAAATTCTTCTACCACTTCAGAGGAAGGCAATGGAGGCAAACACAACTGTAAAATATTATAAAAAATATGAAAAATGAAAATTTCATTACATAAATTTCATTTCATCGCACACCTATTATTGAATGGTGCCAAAAGAGTCTTTTTTTAAGATAAAAGAAAAAAACTTTTATAAAACAATACATTAAAATTTTAAAGTAATGCCAACTTACCAAATTTGCATTTTGCTTGTTAATTCTTCTTTGGGCATCCTTTTCACTTTTCAACGCTTTAATGGTCTCCTTGTCGAGTTCTGTTGTGCCCAAAATATCTTTAATGTTTCTTCGTCGCTTTTTAGAAGGTATGAGTTCAACCGGAAGCTCATCCTTAAATAACAAAACAATCATTTTGATAATTACAATTATTATTTATTTCGTTATTAAATATTTCATTATGAAAATTAATCAAAATTCAGGATTGTTTTATTGTTCAAACTCACCAAAATCTCGATGTCTGAAGTGTCAGAAACTTCATCTTTTTTCCTAAATAGAAAATTAAACCTAGGTCAATGCATAGGAAATCAATAATGGACCGAATTATGGTGATGAATAGAAATTAATATTAATTATAATTGCTAGACAGTATTTAGGAAATTTGTAAATCTACTCACGCTTTTTTTTCCCTTTCGGTCCTATTCCTTATTAACAATTCATCCAATTGCTTCCCCCAAAATATAAACTTCTTTTTTACACTGGAAAACAAAAATTTAATTAAGTATTTGAAGTTAAAAATTAAATTATTCCATTAAACTGATTAAGAGTAAGAAATTAACAATTTCAATCAATTAACCGAGATAATATAAAAAATTACGGATTTGGTTTTGGTGATTCCTCATCAGAGTCGGATGAAAGAGTAATGGGAATAGGTGGAAGTTTTACATTCTCATTATTCTGTTGGTAAAAAACATTTGGTAAATCTTTGTAAACAACATATTTAAATATTATGTATTAGTTTAAGTATAGTATACTGATCTTATAGAAATATATTAGGCAATAGGTACTTACAATCAGTAATTTTAAAATTAATAAAAATACTATTGACTGCACTCACAACTCAATGAGACCATTATTGAGATAAAAATTAAAGTAATATTCAATTACCTTTGATGACTTTTTTTTCTTTCCGGTAGAATCTCCCTTCTTTTTATGCTTAAGTTTGGAATTACCAAGTAATTCTTTTCGGGCTCCTTCTTCATCGCTGTCACTTCCGCTGTCTCCACCATTATCGCTATTTTCTGACTCTCCATCACTCTCGATAATATTGTTTTTATTCTTCCGAAAAATCGGTACAAAGTGATCCGATTCTGAATAAAAAAATGAATTTTAAAAACTCAAGCATATTAAAAATATTTATTAATTCAATATTTAAAACTCCGAATTTATACCTTCAGGCGTGTCTGACTCCGTTGTGGCATTACCATCATCATCTGTCACCGTTGGCTCATCGTCCGATTCCGGAGGGAGTGGTTTGACTGGTTTAAGTTTCTTGATGGAAGGTTTATAAGTCCGTTTCTCCTTCTCATTATCGTGGATGGGTCGAACAGGGTTGAAGTTTTTGAGCCTTTGGAGTTCTTTGTCCAACTCGCCCATTTCCTTCAATTCCTTGACTTTCTTATGCGCAGGGGAAGATTTACTTATTTGAGAATACAAAGGTTTTTCCGGTGACAATAAGTAGGTTCCCTTTTTTCTAAGTTCTTGGGCTACAATTGTTGGCAAAGGCTCGAGTGGAACTTGGATCGAGGTAGATGGAAGCAATTTAGTATCGACCAACTCATCAGTTTTCACATCATCGACGGGTTCAATTTGGGAAGGCTCGTCTTTCTGGTTGTCATCTTTTTGAGGAGTCAATTCACTTTCAGTATAATCAAAATCGGAATTTTCAGTTTCATCTTGAGAAAAGCTCATTGCCACATCCTTGATGTCAACAGAGTCAACAATAACTTTACAATAGTGAGAGTCGTTGGTTTCATCAAAACCAAAAAATCCTTGCGCCTCCGGGGTGTCAGGGGGCAAATCATAAGATTTACTTGGGGAAATCCGGGTGACCATCTTTCTTTTGACTCGCTTTTTCTTATTCGGAATTTTGCCAGAATAACTTACATCATCAGAATCGTCTTCATCTGATTTGTCAAATCGTCTCTTTTTTCCCTTCCTTTCTCTTTTATTAGGCCGAATTTTATTTATTCGGTGAGGGGTGACGGGTGGACTTAATTTGGAATCAGTGCTCGGTGGCGATTTGGGGATTGGACGTGAAGACCCAGGAACTTCGTCGTCGACTGTCTCAATGAACTTATTGAATTTACCGAACGAATCTTTAAGGGGAATAATTTCAAGGGGTTCAGTCTTTATCTCAATATGTGATTCAATTCCTTCCATGTTTTTATCCTTTTCTTCAAGATCCAATGTTTGAGAGTTAATTGACCCTTGCTTTGGAATGGGCTCCGAATCATTTCCTCTAAGCTCTAGTGGATCGAGTTCTGTCTTGATGGGCTCGGATTGAATGGTTTCGTCTGATTTGAATTGAAGATGTTCGGGTTCTTCGTCATCACTTTTGATTTCCACAGTTTCGGATACTTTAGTTTGAGAAAGTTCAGGCTTTATTTTATGACTGTCCATATCGCATTCAGTAACAATCCGTTGTCGAATTACGATTAAATCATCATCATCGTTTTCGTTGATAGGATAACTTATGATCCTTTGTCTGATGACCCTCAAGTCGTCATCGTCGCTTTCCGCACCATTTTGAATATTCGTCGTCTCATCTGGCTCGTCCTTATCCACTTCGTCCTCACTCGAGCCTTTTTTTGAATCGTTGAGCAAATCGGTTTTCCGGGAATTGATGGAACATTGCGAGATATCACTAGTGCTTTCAACGCTTCGACTTTGTTCTTGTATCTCAGGGCTATGCAACTCCTCATTCCTCTCGTCTCCACTTCCAGATACGATGCCCGCAGTTGAGGAAAATATGCCATTGAAAGTGTTCGCCTGTTGGTTACGCAAAAGGATACGCGGCATTGCAACTTCAATGAGTGAGTCTTCGTGTACTTTGAACTCCTTTTTGATTTCGACCAAGAACTCGTCCATTTCTTCCATTAGTGTAGATTTGAGGACAAACAACCTCTTGATCGTGTCCCGTGCATTCATCTGGGTGAGGAATAAGTCGGTTGAAGCGTTTTCAGCAAAGTTCTTCTTCTCGTATTCCACTTCACTGGCGAGTCGATTGCCAATACCTTGGAACCTGTTCAACTTATAGTTGAGCCAGGACTCCAACATCTTCCTTGTAGCTTCCTCCTCCATCGCTCCTGCAATGAAAATAAAGAGTATATAGATTAAAGCAATTTATAAACTAAAAAACATTACATTACATGTTCATAAATTTTAAGTAAATTATACATATTTTTAAACTGTTAAGACTGTTCAAACATATAAATTTCGAATCGATGTTGATCGAATGGCCAAATAATTTCCATATTAAAAATGATTAATAAAAGTAGTAATTTTATCCTTTAAACAATTCTCATTTCAAATAAACAAAATAACTATCTTATAGAAAAATTAACCGGAAAATAATCAATCTATTAAAGTAATCCCTTAGATTTTATAATAAGTTGAGTCATTAAATAATATTAATGATTAATCGCGAATTTAACTCAAATCTAACACGTTTGTTAGTTACAATGATATTTTATAACGATGTAAAAGTTTGCGCTCAATTTTAAATTATCTTTTCAATTCAAATATCTATGGGAAATCATATTCAAATGATTAATATTCATATTCAAATAATTCAAAATCTTTTTTTCATTTTTAAAACGTTAATCAATTATAAGTCTGAAGTTAATTGTTACATAATACATTTTATAAATAACCAAGCCCCGCCCCCGCTCAATTCTATATCTCGTCCTTAATATTTGAAAATACAACCATTAAAATGGCTAGGTCACCCATTCAAGGTAACATTAATGATAATTAATAATGTAATAAAATATTTCTCCTCACCTGACCAAAGACTGGTCTCTCCGTAATTGGATACTTGAAGTTCCTTTACATCAGTAGAAAGATCTTTCTTGAACAACTTGATTGGTCTGAAAGAGAAGGCTGAAAAAGTGACCTGACCTTCCACGCTGCGACATTAAGAGAATTAGCGAGAAAGGAAATCAGAAATACGTACGATAAACACGATTGCCAATTTTGACTGCTTCAAACGTCCCGCTATGATTGAGCGCTCATTAGATTGTTGTTGGATTGGGGGCAGTTTGAGACATAGGTACAGATGAGGAGACGGGTTTGTCAGGGGAAAACACAAGTACAAATGCTATACATGTATGCAGATGCACGGCTCTATGGCTTTTCCCTTCCCTGGCATGTGAGAGATTCCATCTCCCGTCATCAATTGCAATTTTTTTATTCCGGGGCTCATTGACACAATTTCTTTGCTGTTTTTGCAAAATTATGCGAATAGGCAAAGAGTGAAGAGTGAGGAAAGAAAGTCACATCACTTCGACTCCGCTTCCTTGTCACTCATTCGGAGTTGACGATGAGTGAAAAAGAGAAGAATTCCAAGCGGGACGGTCCCAACCCGTCAACAATGCCCGTAAGTCACTTTAATTACCAATTAACATCATAACCAGTTATGGACCAAGATAATGGCACTTGGCCGGAGACGGTTGGATGTCAACTATCTTTGTGGTAGAATGGTAGAGTGAAAATTGACATGTCTTGTTTCCCTACTGTTGCCTGTCAACCCACTTGGCATTGAACTTGGACGAGTGGCATTTGATCAAAATCACTTGACCCTTGGGGTCTATGACCTTTGCGAAATGCGACCTTTGTAGCTTTCTCATTGTTACCATAGTTTTATTCATTTTGATATTTTTGTACATTTAGAGTCGGGATGCGATCATAAGTAGAGTCCAGCAGGTACAAGCTTGTATTCACGATGCTAACGTAGCGATGGACGAAATCTACATTTCATCTGAGAGGGTAAAATTTTGTTTGTAATGATTTGTGGTGGAATTTTTCTTTCATTTAAAATATTCTTTCATAATCAATGATCAATTGATCACTATGACTTGGATTGAATTTAATAAAAGTTAATAAATTGCGTGTTTAATTTAAACATATTTAATAATAATTTTAACATTTTCTAACGAAGGTTAACACGGAAAAGTATTTGAGGCTTCAAAAAATCTTGACTGACTTGAAGAGATCGGAGAAAAGTTTGAAGGAGATGTTAAGCGCCTACGACAGCAGGGAGAATGATGATCTTTCCATGGTTACTTTAACAAAGATTTAAAATGCCAATTGAACAATCAATTAACAATTAAATGATTTTAATTATGCGTTTCACAGTTCGGCGCATGTTCTTTGGAACATCCTCATTATGCTGAAAAAGTGTACATTGGGAAAAAGCTTGTCCAGACAAACAAATGCGTAATATTTTAATTAATAATATCGAACAATTCCAATAAATAACATTTTAACTTTGTTCTCTTGTGCTGATTGCGTGATGTAATTAACAATTAATTAATTAATGTTGTTTTTAAAATACTCCAATTGATGCGTCGTAAATAGATCCGAGATATTGAAAAAGAACAAGAAGCTCATTTGATGGAGCGCAAGACGGCTCTCGAAATTGAGATTTCTCGTGCTAAAAACGCATACATCTACAACAAGGGGATCACTACCAATGGACATGAATTTCGTTTGGTAAACTTTACTAATCATTACTAATGTCGTTTAAATTAACCTTTAAATTTCCTTCTACACGTTTTTCTTCAGTGTTATTTTACTGATTTAAATCGTTTGCTTAGTTGATAAAATCCTACTTGATTTCATCTTAATTGATTCTTATCGTCAAATATTTTCATTTTAGCAAAATTTCCGAGATTCCAAGCCACATTCATTTCCAACGGTGAGTTGAATAGTATTATAACTTGATAAGCTATATTATAATATCAAGTCTTATTTAAATTCAAATACTATTTGAATCCTAATCATATTTATCAACTAAATAGAATCGGGAAAACGAAGAGTCCATGAGACGTCTTGATGAAAAGGAAGAGGAATTGGATCGGATTTCAAAGGAACTTACATCCCTTAGGGAATCTCAGGAAAAGAGCGAAATTGGTAATTTTCTTAATTACAGTTGAATCTTGTATAAATTCATATGATTAGAAACACGATTTGGAGATGTTGACATGTGTAGATAATTGATGGTTAAAATCGGTGATTTTGTAGGGAGCACAGAAGAAGACGATCTGAGTATTCAAAATGACAGTGGGAGTAAGAAAGGATGGACAGGAGAAGAATTCGCTCAACCAAAAACTCCAACCTTTGTTCCCGATTATCTCATGAACGGACGAGAGAATGGCCAATACAAACCTTCAGACTCGGAGTCGCGTGAAGCCTTCAACAAAGAGATTATTGCCAAGCTGGAGGAGCTGAAGTCGATGAGGGAGAAATATGTCGAGTTCAATGATCGGGTCAATGGTTCCTCTTCAAGCATGTCCGAAAGCCGTTCACGTTCTTTGCAGAGTCTGTCACATCCTAATCAACAGCATCTCGGACCAATGACACAAACGGGGGAGAACAATCAGCGGTATGACAAACAGGGTTCTGCTTCCAGTGCTACAAGTTCTTTCACAAATATTCCGTAAGACTCGGAACAATTTCTTAATTTCATTTTTTCAACTTATTTTCTTCATTATTAACATTTTTCTTAAATAATGTTTGATGAACGTTGGCGTTTGTTATTGAATGGTTTTTAACATTTTTCATCATTCTCATATTTATTATTAAATTCATGAATGTAATTTAATTTTTGTAATTTTTGGAAATTGTTCGTGATGAGTGAAGCTCGTTAAAATATTTATTTGCTTGTTAGTATTAATAAGGCAAAGATTCCAGCCAATGTTTCCACTAATAAGAAAATTTCGGGACATTCGTCTCCTTTTGGACTTGGATCTGTTCGCCCAATTGTTCCTTATTTGACTCAAATTCCTAGGTTTGTATTTTTTATCTCAAATATTCGCTTTTTTAATTCCAAGACGCTACATACGCTGAATGGGAATTAATAATAAATAATAATGTTGGAATGTATTTGTAATGGGCCAGTGACACCCTCAGCTTTCAGCTTTGCCATGTTGATTGTTGCTCCTAATCACTGGAAAATTAACTGATTGTCGTTTGCGGTTTCCGCTTAAGAGCAGCGAGAAACTTGAATGATTAACTACAAAATTTTAAATTTTAAATTTACAACTTTTAATTACATCATTTAATCACAATTCCTATCATTTATTGAAGCTATTGTATTTCTAAGCTTGTGCTCTTATATTGAATGACATGCAGGAAGAATGTGTATGGACGAGAGAGCTCACAATCAGAAGAAAAAGTTGACGGGATGAATCTCCCGACTCAACCAGATGTGGTTGATGAAATCGAAGACTTGGAAATCAGCTTCTACGAATTGGACAGAACGCGACAAGCTGAAGCTAAGAATCAACAACAATATACAAGCTATGACAGCTTCCATCCACCAGATAGCGAACAGAACAAGCGGCAATGAATTTAATTCAATTTATATATAAATTTACTCACCACTTTTGATTTTTCCAATAATTAAATTTTAATTTTAGACTTGACGGAGAGGAAAACTTTTACAACAAGTTTTCAAATTCTGCCCAAGCTGAGACTCCTCTCGAGAAGTGAGTTGTGAAAATCAAAGGGATTCTTAATTGAATTAAAACAATCTTATGACTTTATGAGTTAGAGCTTTGGCTTTATGAGATTGGGCTTTGGCTTTGTAAATGTTGCGTTGTAATATTTGGGATTAAATGAGTTATTTAATTAATCATAAGAAATATAACAATTAAAATTATTCCTAGTGCTCGTGGGGCATATGTAACTGTTGGATTTGATCGAGCTCAACCTGCTCCACGTCGTGTGTCGTCCGCACCGTGGAACCGTGAATGTAATACTCAAATCTATATTTAACATTAACAGAATTCTTATAATATTAAAATTTTAATTAATTATTTAATGAATATTTAAGTTGTTGACAATGAGCGTACGAGGCCGCTTTCGTCTGGACGAGCCCAATTTCAGGATGAAAAGATGGATTATTCGTATTTCCATCCAGAGGTAAAGTTTATGAATAGATTCATACGAGTTTACCTATTTATTTAGTTTAGTTTATTATTTTTATCATAATATGAATCTGTTAAAGAACCAGGATCGAGTTAGAGGAAATGGAATGAGACACGGTCAGGAGTATTATCACCAGCAAAAGGAAGAATTGTCACTTCAGCTGTATAAGGAAATGAGCTCCTCGCTTAACATTCTGTCCGAGAACATGAAAAAATCTGTGAATTTGATTCTGAATCAAAAGCTTCAACTTGAACTCCTCACTGACGGCATGATGAAGGTTTTATATTATTTCCCATTTTTTGAAATTAATTTATATTTATGAAGTAACAAGGATTAATATCAAATTTATTAACCTTATAATTTACATTGAAAGGTTAATGAACGAATGGCACGCTTGGAGTATCATCTTTCTCCTGTGGAAAACGCTCAAAATTTGGGGAATGATCGAGTTCGGGGGGACAATCGTGGATCACCCAATCATGGTGCGAAGCCATATTCCACAAGATATCATGATTCTGGAGCTAACACTGCAGGCCACTATTTGTTTGATAATGGAGATATCCCTGAGAATCAATTTGCTCAAGTAATAATATCAAATATTTAGTTTAATCAAATCAATTAATCCATTCTTGAAATATATATTTAAATTATGTTTTCTAGAAATTTCAACGGGATCAGAGTAAATCATCTCCTAGACAAAATTATCAAAATCCTAGCTTCAGACAACGTGATTGGACCGATTCGAATTCAGGCTTCACGCCATTTGGATATCCAAGCGAGCAAGCTGAGCTTTCTCAATTACGAATTCGTTATTCTGAAGGGATTGGAGAACATGTTCGAACCACTGTGCCTCAAAGTCGAAGTGGCCAATTTGCTCCACCAGCTTCTGCATCTGCTTCCAACAATTCTATGTTGAACAATCAAGTTCCTCCAGGAACACGGGCCAATAACTACTACGACAACTTCAGAAGGTATTTAATTATAACATTAAAATTATATTTAAGAAAGGATGTTTTACCTCGGTATCACTAACTGACCATGAGTAATGTAGCTTATAAGATAAAGGTAAAATATAATCTTGTTCGCTTAATATGTATTTTAATTCAAATCACATTTGTTTTGAAGCTATTCACGGCAAAACATGTTGTCAAGTCCAAAGTCCAACGGACAGCAGCAGCAACAACAACAACATCATCAACCGGAACAACGGCCCATGCCGCCACAAGATGAATCGAACATATTCCTTCAGTTCGACAACACTAACAACTTCAATAATCCTGATCAAAAGTAAATCAAATATACTAAATTCATTACTGCTACCGGTAGTTTAGAGAATCATTGTTTTGTATTGATTTCTGTTATATTAATATCTAGGTTGTAATTTGTAAGTATTAAATTTGTTAATTGGTTTAACTAAAATAAATAGCGCCAGGTCAGCGAAGAATCCGAGCAGTAATGGAGCGAATAAAGCTCTCTGGACCAACACATTTGTTGAAAACATTGGTGGACCACCCAAAAGACGAAATAAAGATCAAAAGAGCCAGCCGTCGACGTCTGCTCAGCGTTCAAACTCTGCTAGCAGTAAATAATTAATTATATTCTTTAGCGATTATTAAAGAAGCCATTTATTACATTTGATTTCATTGGAATTATGGATTTAATTTTACATGTTGGTAAGTTTTAAAATAAATGTCAATTACCTTTTGAATTTAGGCGTGAATTCTTCTCAAGCTGAAAATATTCCCTTGGCGAGTGTAAATGCGTTCTTCCAACAAAATTCCTCATTTTCTAACTTTCCATCGACTAGGTGAGTTTATTCACTTTAATATAATAATTTAAATTATTTATTAATTAAATTACACTTTAATTCACATTTTAACTTTCCAGCACTGCCGGGGCTTCTAAACAAAATCAAGACGAGAACTCTGAATCGAATGTTGAAGATTTGAGCTCTAAGATGTTGGGACAATCGGATCGTTCTGGAACGACCTTGTTCGAGCTCTTTGAGAAGCTTTCTCTTCTCCAGAACTCAGCATTGCGTGAGAGGACGATGGGAGCCATCAAAGAAATCCTCAATAATATCGACGGAGCAAATGAAGAGGGGGATGCTTCAAGAGCTACAATTTCTCAAGTGGCTGCTAATTTGAATGAAGCATTTGGTGAACTCATCCCACAATTGTCATCATCTGACATGCTCATTTCGGAAATTGCCTCATCTCTTTCAATGTCTGAGGGAAAATGTCAATCTGGACATTCATTACAATCACAGTCTCTTCCACAGTCTCAGAATTCTGCTAAAGGCGATGGATTACTCTCCGAGCTCGGAGCGAATTCCTCGTCTATGATAAATCTTGATGAGAATTCTTCAGTTTTGGTGGAGCTTGGTGGAAGTTCCTCGACCTTGATGAGTCCTGAGATGAGATCTTCACATTCTGATCAATTTGCTTCTGCTGGCCATTCAAATGCCGTCCCTGGACCATACCCAAGGGATATGATGGCTGGAGCTGGGAATGGGTTTGGAAAATCCAAGAAAAGTTGGGATTCTTTGGGCCAGTGCCCGAGCACTTTGGACAATGGTCCGACCCAGAAGGGCTTTGTCATCTACACAAGAGCTCCTGTCTCACGAGATTCCGAGAACAACATCTCGCAAGTGGCAGAGCAGGGTTCCCCCGCTCACAACCACAGCTCTGATTCTGATTATACTCCATGTCCGAGGGGTTGTAAATGTCAACAATGTGTACCAAGTCATCGGGCACAAGTGCGTTCAAGGGTACGCGATTTTATTATTTATAATTTTAAAGAATATTCTTCATTTAATCAATCATGTATTTATTTACCAGATTCATTGTATATATTTTAAGTCCGCTTTATTTATGAATATTATTGTATGGAAAATAGTTTTACAATAGATTACAATTATTATTACATTATGATTTATTTTAGATGCGTGTAACGCCGAACGCCGAACGTCGTGTGTCTGGAACAAATGAACGAGCCGTTAGAATGGAACGTGCCGAAGAGAATAATGTCCAATGTGAGGCGACTGAAGCCCCAAGAATGGTACGCAATTTTATTTTTTTTATAATTTTGATAAAATATTTATGTTAAACTCTTACTTAAAATTAAATCTCTTAATTAAAACCACAATTTAGTTAATATTCACATCCAAATAGTCATTTGAAACCAAACAAAACCGGAAATATACTATTATACATTAATCAGTTTGTGAACAAAGGTCATAAGTTCAACATTGGTCATAACGTCCTAAAATTAGATTCTTTAGATTTCAAGTTTTTGCAATTTCTTCATTTAGCATTCTATTATTCATTTTAGATGCGTGTAGGGTCTGAACCTCGTATGGCTGGAACAAATGAGCGAGTTGATAGAATGGAAAGACCCGAAGACAGGGACACCGAAGAAATTGAAGATGTCGAACTTCCAAGAGCAGTATGCAAATTTCTTTTATTTATAATTTCTTTAAATCATCTTATTATCAAACACGTATTTATTGATTAGATTCTTACCGGTATTAAATCCATTTTATTTATGAATACTATTTATATAATTGAAAATACCTAGTTGGAAATTGATAATTAAATTATTATTTTTAGATCTCAAGTTTTTACAATTTCTTCATTTGGCATTTCTTTTTATTCATTTCAGGCATCTGGTGTGAGTAGACGCCGTGTGAGTGGAGGAAATCAACGGGCTGTTAGAGTTGAACAAGTGGAAGACAGCGACAGTGACGACTACGATGCTCCAAGAATCGTACGCGACCTTCTTTTTTATAATTTTGAAAAACAATCTTTATAATGATCTGGTGCTTATTTATTAGATTCATTTCGATGTTAAATCCATTTTATTTATGAATATTTATGTGTGTAATGGAAAATAGTTACATGATAATTTAGTATTTCTTTAGTCAAGTTTTTTACAATTTCTTCACCTTAGCATTCATTTCTTCATTTTAGATGCGTGTGGAGTCCATCATTAGACGCTGCACTGATGAAACGATTGAACGGGTCAATGCCAAACGATCTGAAGACAACGGGAGGAACTAGTTTAACGTTTAACTATAAAAACTTAACACATATATTTATTGCTCATCTAATAGTTTAAGTAATTGGCTGATTCTTTAATCTCTTTTCTTTTATTATCCTTCTTCGTGATCCTTTCTAAATTTTAGTATCAATATACAAGTATCGATTATGAAAAATGTAGAAAATCCAATAAGTTTATATTATGAGAAAGAAATCCAGCATGTACTCTTCTATTTACTATGTACAATATCCAGTTATATCCCTATCCCCTTAATCAGATTTGCTTTTCTTCTAATATTGTATATAACATTCAAATTGTCTATATTTGTTCCTTCAAAATTAATTTAAATTTATGCATGTATACGTATTTGTCCAAATTGATTGGGAAGAAGTGGAGAAGGTTAAATAAATGTTGTCATGTGCAATAATGCTCTATTTGTGATAAACGGAGGATGTTTAGGTGTTAAGTTAAGCCCTAATTTTGTTAATTGATTAATTGTAAGTTAATTGTTGATTGATTTTGGAGGCAGTGAGGGAATTGAGGGAGGGAATTCAACTTCATTGACTCATAGACCTTATTTTATTAACGAAAGACGCCAAGACTCATTTTAACTTATCGTTAGCCTTTAATTACGAATTACGTTGATTGAAATGTACTTTTTGACATTTCGTGGTGCATTAAAATTTATAATATATATATATACTTAAGTTTACGTTTAGTTATATGCATTAATTATCATTAAAATATTGTCCATTCACAAAACCATTCTTATTTAAAAAAAACTGACATTATTACTGACTTTTATAGAACAAATTCGGAGCTAGTCAATTATGTAACTTAATTCGTATATAGTATATTTAATATTTATACAAATGAAAGGATCGTAACTCGACTAATAAAGCGCTACTATTTATATCTCGATGTAATAATACTAAATAACAATACTCACAAATATGAATGCCTTAAGATAATCATTCTTCGCATCAATAGTGAAGCACGAGATGTATGAAAAAATAAAAACAAAATCGTTCGTTATTTTAAAGCATTGTTTTGCAATTTATTCCAAGCATTTATTATATCAGACGTCGTTTACTATATAGTTAACTACATACTGGATTGTCATTTAAAATACCTATGTAATGCCAAGTTGCATATTATATGTTTACCATTTCTAAATATTTCATTCTACCTTCCATGGGCAGTTGAAGAGGTGAATGAGAAATGAATAAAGAATTTAAAGTCCATTTAATCATATCCTGTGTTAAGTTAGTAAAGGAGGTTCCAAGATCTGCGCCGAGTAACGCAAATTCACATATAATACATTTTCATCCTCAGGATTATAACATTGATAGTAAAAGAGTGCCGGGTTGTTATATTTGACACCAACAGTAGTTGAAGCTAAAGGGGAGGACAAAATGGGTGGTGTTCCCAGCATTGAACCTGCTAATGATAAACTATTGTAATTTCCACCTAAAAGTAGAAAACTTAAATTGATAAAAAAAATCATAAATTCATCCAAGAATAGAAATGTGACCAATGAAGGTTAAAAAATTTTACTTCAAATTGGGCCTCGTCTCAATACTAACTATTTAATTGTAAGACTGGGCATTACGAATCTTATTTGACAACTTGACCAGTTTATAAATAATAGACAGTATGAAATTACTAAATGATAATTTAATTAATAGTTATCTTAATCATTGCTAAGCTGGGTCGAGCATGAGATTGGTTAGGTTAAAGGGGGGAATAAAAATGGCGATGCTGTTCCCTCTTGACTCCAACTACCCTTAACTCTCTTTTCCAATCCCCCTTGTACAATGAATATGAGTAGATGAAGGAGGACTTGGCTCGATCGGCGCGGCTCGGAGTCTCCGCTGGTTCTTCTCCTACCCCACGATTCAACTCCGAAGTGAAGGCCCGAGGTGAATACAAGTGACAAGGGGGTCCTCCCCGCCGTTTACCCGGTCAAACTCATAAAGACTTGGTCACCATGAACGTCGCCGTAGACAATAACTACTGCTCCCAACTTGTCTCTTCCTACCAGAGAAAGTTGACCGAGACCCTTCGGGAACATCAGGTGAGTTGAAGATGTCGGCTTTACTTCTTGACCCTTCATCAACCTCCTTCCCTGTATTTATTGTCAGCGGCATGAAGGAGGCGGGGTGACAGAGTCTCCGTCCTCCCACAACTCCATAACATTCCGGACCAGCCTATATACGAATATTTATAAAAGAGTTATCAAGTCATTAATTTTATTTTCATCTCAATTGAATTGATTTGAAAGTATTTGGGTGGTACGGATAATCATCTTGAGTTGTTCACGATCATGGTCACTGGAGAAATATCCTTATTCTGGTCCTCTGTCCTGATTGGGCAATTATTCATTAAGTAAACATCATTAAAGAGACTAGCGGTAGTTTTTCATGAAGAGAAAAATCCTCATTTTGCTCATTTAAAACTTGTCATTCCTGGTGATTAAAACCCGTTTTTAACATGTCTTATAAGTCCTTAATGATATAAAATTAACTAAATATATATAAATATCGATATTGAAATTATAAATATTACTTCAGCTTCAGTTTGTAATTATCAATTTAGAAGAATCTTCTGCATGTCTTTTTTACTCCAGCAAGGCCGCATATTAACAGGAATTGAAGGGTCCGGCGTGTCGATGAGGTTCTACATCGGTTCCCAGTCATTCCTGAAAGAAATAATAAAATCGAGTCATATCCCCCAAAACCATGTTGATATTTATTTCCAAGCTCTGTCAAGGATCTTCTGTATCTGTGAGGGTCTGGATGGAGATGATGGAGACCCCAGCGAGGTTTGGGAGTTATAAAGGGGAATAACACGGGGCCATTTGAGAATCGCAAGGCAAACCAAGCGAACCAAGTTCACTTTAGGTAATAGGTATAGGACCCACGAGGATGAAGGAAAGAACATGGAAGCCAGAGATATATCCCATACCAATCAACCAAACTGAACGAACATTAAGTACAATGGTCATACCTATGCAGGACAGCGGAGGACAATGGAGGAGGAGGGTCAAAAGGTCAGTTTAAGATCCTTTTGACCGGGTTAAATATTACGAAATGGATGTTTACTTTGGATAAGCTCTAAGCGCCGGGTGGTTGCGAATTGGCTCTTCTCCCTTCTGGTCCCCGGAAAGTTCCTCAGCCTTCCCCTGCCCTTCGGTCACTGGAGAAAGCAAGGACGATGAACTCTGGTGCTTTCTACTTTCACCTCCTTTTGTCTCGAACAAAGGAGCTGGAACAGTCCGAGTAGATTATTCATTTCTCCAATCGTTGTTTACACCTCTGGCCTTAAATTCGATTTTAATATTTAATTACCATAGTTAATTTAACATTTTTAATTCCCATACCATTGTTTGTTCAACTTGACATCCTCTATAGGTAGGATTTGTACAATTTGATCATTATATCATATTTTTGGAATCTTTCTCCTGGCCGGCTATATTGGGCTTATTATGTATTGTACATTTACATTTCCTCATATTTAAACTAACCCTTGGTCTTTGTCTTTTAGAAATTGAGCCACCGACTCCTAGAAAGACCCGAGGAGGTGAGTTTGGAGAATATACAATTAATTTAATTGAGTTTTAAACATTTGATCTTTGGCACCTATAAACCCTTGAGCCCTATGCAACCTTTTGCTCAGCATTATTCCCCTCAGTGGTAATTTTTGAAATGTTACAAGGGTTACAAAATCTCTTACTATTCTCTAGACGTTGGAGATC
The DNA here is from genome assembly GCA_034687125.1 of Neelides folsomi. NCBI lineage: Eukaryota > Metazoa > Arthropoda > Collembola > Neelipleona > Neelidae > Neelides > Neelides folsomi. The sequence continues at coordinate 25,532 of JAQGBZ010000097.1, forward strand.
AAAAGTGCCCAGCTTGAGATTCAGAAAGAAATCATCAGAATTTCGAAGGAGCAGGTAAATAGACATACATAATATTCATCATCATTATGTTGAAATTTTCTTTGTTAATCTCATCTGTTGCCTGTTAGCTAAAGATCCGGTACTTTATGTCAGCGTTTAATGCCATAAGCATTTAACCCATTTTCTATTTAAAAGGCTTTGTCATTAATTATAAATTATCGCTTAACCTTTAATTCAAAAGCCATAAATTGAATTTAAAAGTATTCGTATAATAAATAAATAAAATATCGGTAATAAAATACAAGCGTTTTGTATGTAAATTATTACTTTCTAAAGTGTTTTATACATGTTCGGTATTCAATTCAATTCAATTCAAATTTATTCGCATAGTAAGTTGTCATAATACAAAATTATTGGCGATTTTACAAGAGTCTTATTAATACTCACAAAAGTGATCTTCCTAATTAGACGCTCTTAAAATCTCTAGATTCAAATGACAATTCAAATTTAGAGTCCATCCACAAAACAAAATTAAAACCTACTTGGTTTTAATTAAATTAATTAAACAATTGTATCAATTTCTTTAATTTCTTTAGAAAATCATCACTGACATTATGAGGAGTCATAATTTGGAATTGCGATTGGAACTGAAGGCGGATCATAGCCAGTTACCTACAGCGAAGAAGGCCGGGTTGAAGGGAACCTCGGATGGACATCACCTCCGGTCCGGAAATTTCATGGCGCCTTCTCCGCTAATTAAACCGCCCATTCTCGTTAAACAAAAGAGAATAATTAGGGATGTTTATGAATCGAAATCTTCCGCCACGGACTCTTCCGAGATAGATACACCCATGGGATCGCCACCTAGTTCCAATACAATCGATGATTTGAAGAAATTCCATGCGAAACGCCAGGTCGAATCAAAGTCATCCAAACTGAAGCGCAAAAAGCAAATGCGCCACTATTCAATCATAAGAGGTTCTTTGCCCATTCCATTGCCATTTGCCATTGGCATTTTGCTATTTATATAAAAAAGATTTTGAAATGGATAACTGTAAGAGAATTAAATCCATTATTAATGGATATAACAATTAACAAATATATTTATTACATTACTTTACATATTGATAAATAAACAGTTTATTAATTGATTTAATTTAATGAATCTTCCAGCTGCCACTGAGCTTAAAAAGAGACAGGAAGAGGAGCCCAAGAAGGACCCAGATGAAATCTTGGACCACCTTCTTAGGAAGTATGATAAATAATCCTTAATAAATTGGCATGTGTAGTGATGTTTTTTACAAGAAATCCTCAAACAGACATTAAATTATCAATAAAGGATTTAGGTAATTTTTCTTTTCAATTCAACTTTTAGATATAGTGAAGCTCCTCAAGAAGTAGATGTCAACCCGGTTGACAATCATCCTTGTTTCTTTTCGTCACAACCCGAATTTCTGCGAACCTTGGGACTCATCACCCAAGACGAGTTCAAGGAAGTTACGGAGTTGGCCGAAAAGAAACGAGTTGAGCGGAGACGCAGGAAAACCGCCAACCCCAAATACACAAATGGGTTTACCGATCCGCGGGTATTTGTTTGATTAAGCTTATTGTGTTTAATTAATTTTTGTTATTTTCATGTTTTGTATTTTGGCCAATTGATTCTCCCTTTTAATTATGAATTTTCATATTGTTTTAGACATCGGAGAGACTGAGGAAAAAGAACAGTAACGAAGGGAGTCCATTGTCAGAATCTGATCTGTCAGTTGTTTGCTTTGATCCTTATTCTCCAGCCTCTAGCATGATCTCATCTTCCAACGAGGACAATGAATGCAGTATGTGCGGAAAGACTGAAATAGGTATGCTTTAATTTTATTCAACAAATTGAGTAAACGTTATGCAAACTAATATACGTTCTACAAATCAAATTGTTTAACATTCTTTATTAATAATTGTTTCATTCATTTTGTAGACTGTAATCTTTCCTGTGTCACATGCGGTCTTTCGTATCACGCTGACTGCATTCGAGTATCTGGAAGTAAGGCCAAGGTTCCTAAGTTGCTCCTTATGTGCCCTAAGTGTGTCCGAGAGGCGACCAAGTCACACTTGAACGTTAACAATGGGGATGAGGCAACGCAATCGAACAAACCGAAGATTGCCCCAAAGCAGAAAAGTTTGTCTGAGAAGAGTTCAAAGCTGCGATCACAAGTTCGTAGACAAATCATTGACAAGGAAGAGACTCAAGTTTCTGCCGGTGAAGGAATCAAAATGACACGACCCAGACGAGGAGAAAACACCAATTCTCCTGTCGGATCAATAGCTGAGCCTCCACCAATTAGCAGCAAAAGAAGACGGACTGCGGGAAGAACCGTTCGCGATAAGAGGCGAAGAGGGCGAAATGACCGAGCCAAATCCAGCAAAGGCACAATCAGTGATGGGATGAGCATGAAACGTACTATGATTGAAATGGCAGCTGCGGCAAATATCGTCATGTCGTCGCCAATAAAACATACGGAGGATGAGAAAGATGATCCCGGTGAACATACATCTGAAGGGGTGTTGGTTGTGACTCTGGACAGTTCAATTGAGTCTCTTGAGGTGGTGAATTCGCCCGAGCCAAATACCATTGAAGAAACGGAACTTGGCATTGCTGGAAATGAATTCTTGGAGAAGGGAGTAGAGACCGAAACGGCGGATCTTGTTCCAGGATCTCCTCCAACGGAACTTGACCAGATGTTCGATGAAGAAGATCCTTCTTACATTGTAAGTTTTCCTCGTTTTCCATTACTTAATATTATTGAGTTTAAGTACAATATATTTGTGTAAACTTTTTTAGGTCAATTAACCGCTAATCTTCTTTCTTTTTTGTAGTTGATGTTGATCTCTGAGCAGATTTAAATGCGACTAATAGGAAGAACACTGCCATAATGACTTACAATGAATCTTTATTACTCATCTTCGACCTCTTTGGTAAAGAACCAAAAGAATTTACTAACTTAAATAGAATTCTCAATATTGTTGTTAACTTATCCAATAGTTATTTACCTGTGTTTGTACCTATATGTACGCCCTTAGTTTTTCTATCCACCATTGAATTATCCCGATGTTCAGACGTTCAGAATTTTTATTTAGTTTCCTTTTATATTAGTATAACTAAAAGTTTTTTATATTTGAATGACGAAACGATTGAACATTTTTATGAAACTATTGTGCTAGTTCATAGTGATGTGAAGTTGTATTAAGATTAATATAGAAATACAAATACCTAAATATTAATAGAAAACAACAATTTATATATATACAGAACTTAAAATGTTTTTCGAGTTTTATATTTTACTCTAGTTTGGAACATATCCAAATGAACTTGCATTAAATTTTGACTTCCTTCTTTCAATACTTGTGTATTTTGAATCTTTAATGAAGTTCGCTTTGACTTATAAGGGTTGGTCTTTAAGGGGACAATATTTTTCCGCCCCAATATTAATAGATCTTGCCCCAATGTTGAAATAGAGTATGCCTCATTAGGGTTTGCCCCAAGGTAATTTTCTTTGCCCCAAATTTGATATTAAATGCCCCAACTTAAATTATAATCTCTAATTTAATTTTTATTTAATATATGATAGGCATATGACCAATGTATGGTAGACTTACATAATTAGGTATGAAAAAGTAACAATGTTCTGTCACGCAATTTCAATTGCTAATCTGCATTCATTTCATCTTTAAGAAATATTTGGATGAATGAATGGGAAAAACAGCTGCACTTTGCAGCGAATAACTGAAAGAAGTGTTTAATGAAAGTAGACGCTTGAACTTAAAATGCACTTTTTTAAGATAATGTATATTTGGAGAATAGTAGACATCAATTTATATATTACCAAAATATTAATTTGTTTGACATATAAAATAATAAGTTTAATAAACATTGGGGCCTATGGGGCAATTATTATTTTTATTAGGGCAAAGATTTTTTAACGTTGGGACAAACGCTATTGGGGAAGGATCTATTTAAATCCTGGGGCAAAATCTATTATTATTGGGGCACGTTAAATGGTATCCGTCTTCAAGGAGGTTGCTTTGTGTTCAACATTCACAGTTAATAATTTCTGCGTATTTCTAATCACATGTAAATTAAGTGAAAGTATTCATATTAATTTTGAAATATCTAATATGCGATTTTCACAGTTAAAATTGTAGATATCTTAACCATTTAATGTAATTCCAAACAAGATGCATTGTTTAACGTGTCAACATACAAAATATGAATATTATATACACCTCGAAAAGGTATTTATTATAAGTAATTACAATTTACATTTATTATGAATGACTCTAAGATGTAATAAATATTTTACTGTACCTATCCTATATTGATATTTCTTCAGCATGGCTTATATAAAACACATATAAGTTATGTTATAAGTTTGTATTGCACTACTGCGACCTTCTTAATAGAAATAATAGAAATACCTATGAACCTTTATTAGACCTAATATATTTTTACTATTTACATACCTGTAGACGTACAACAATTGAATTTACGTATAAATATAGTGTTAAGATAATACATATAAAAATTCGTATTCAGTAAGCATTTTAACGATACTTACTTTATATGTATACTAAAGATCGATACCTATTTAACTGTCTCTGTGCTTCTCACATATTGAATTTTATAATTCATAATACCTAAGTACATTTGCAAGTCTCGTGGTCCTACCTATATTAACATGCATATGTAGTGAAATCTACTTATTTAATAAATATACCTACAATCGAGTTTAATCATTATTGTGTAATTCGCTAGCTTTATTTTTCATTTCACTAGGTTCATCGTTAAATCATTAACAATAACCCATCCATCTAATCCAATAGCAATGAAAATCTCAATGTGCTTATTTCATTGAAACTATCTGATGCGATTGGTTGTGGGGGTAAACTTGAATTCTTGCCTTGGGTCAAATGTTTTTCCAATAATTTGTCTTTTCTGGAAATTTAAATCATTGAGGAATGCTGTTGGGTTGTTAAATACAAAGCAAATTGTGACCTTCGAAGATGGCCCTTACTTTCCAAGACGTCCTCAATGACGCGAAGAAGCTGTCGAGTCGCCTCAAGGACCACGACACTTCAGCTGATGTTCTCGCGACTCAGATGCAAGCAGTGTATCACAACGTTGAAGCGATGAAACAGGTTGATAAAAATGATCTTATATTTATTTATCTTCCGATTCGCATTCCTTCGGAGCATGACCTACCACTGCCCGAGAAAAAAATGGTAATGAGTTGAGGTCACTAAATATGAGAGTAATTATTTTTAGTATAATGAAGATATTGCTCAATTGAACGACTTGGCTTCGGAAAGGCCAAGATTGACCCTTGTCGCAGGAATCCAACAAGAAAACAAGCACATAATGGACCTCCAACAAGAAAACAGGGAGCTGAGGATCGCTATTGAGGAGCAGCAGAATGCAATTGATCTCATCATGAGTAAATATCGTCTGCATGTCTCAAAACTCATCGAGTGTCAACAATTCGATCAAAAACTTATTAAAACAATCGATTCTCACTTATTAGTAAGTTGTAATTCATGTATATTAAATTTACAAGTTAGCTATAATAGTTATTTTATATCTTAAAATCATTCGCCCATTCACAGTATCATAAATTAAATAACTATATTAGAAATGTGTTTATTTATTAAAATACAATAATGTCTACCTAATAATGATACAAGACTTATTTTACAATCTTATTGATGGATAAAAATATTTTAGGTGATTGAAAACAACGCTGACAAGATCAACGAGATGAAGTACATTATGAGGAAAGCAATAAGTTTGGACGAAGAGTCGCTTGTGAAGGAGGAAGAACTCATCTCACGTCTCTGGACAGAGAACAAGGTGACAATTTCCCACCACAATTCCATACTTATTAATTGTCACGAAGAAGGAACAAATGTGGTTAATGAGGATAATATAATGAATCGGTTATTAATTTGGATTTTAGGGTCTAAGAGAGCTTTTGGAAATATCTCGAAAGTTCGACACCGGAATCTTATTAGAAAATGGGAAAGAAGACAAAGAAGTTCAAACTGAGAGTACTTCGAGCTAACCCCTTCCACCTACTCTCGTCGATTATTCATTCGGTGGATTTCAATCTTAACAAAAACGGCGTTTTAATTAAGAATTTATTACTACTCATACAAGATACCTATTGTACATAATGTACTATCTTTTCTTTTTGCTAGGCGGAATAGCTACATTTAAAACAGCTAATTTTAATATTTTGTATCAGCGTGTAATGTATATGTAAAATCGATTTTAGAACCTATTTAATAATAATTACAAATAAATAAAATTTAATGGTCATTGAGTATGGTAAAAGGTTTAACTTTATATTTAAAATAAAAATGAAATTAAAAGGAATAACAACCAATTGTGAAATCCACGTTTATTATGTCTTTTACACCATTCTCATTATATCATGTATTTCTACTGGCAAAGTGTTGTGGATTTCAGTGAACTCGGATCTTGAAAGTCTTGAGTTATTTTCCCTCCTCCGGTTGTCTTTTAGGACGAAATTCCATAACTCCTTTGTCTGCATTTTCTTCCCCCTTTTTCCTCTCGTAATTTCTGAACTGAGCTTCCTTCGAATCGGACGCACATGCGGAAGTGCCCGACGACGAATTCTTAGTCGAAATTTCAGGAGAGCTCTTCGACTTTATAAATTAAAATGGAATTCAATATTTCAAAGACAAGACAAAGAAACTTCTTTTATTAAATGGAAGGAATCCAATTCAATTTTATAAAATTTGGGAAATGATTTCAATAATTTGATTTTTATTTTATGTATTATATATAATTATAATTTATAACATACCTTCCTAAGCTCGTGGTTCGAACTTTTGTTATCCTGGTCCATGTTCACGATGAAGAGAAGAACGATTCTGGTGTATGTCTGGAAATCAAAATCCGAAATATCAATTAATTTTAATGTTTAATACATCGTATAAAGGTTAAGGAATTAGCTTGGTAGCAAATGTTATTAAATCATGGGAAATGTAATGAGTAATTATGTTTTGAAGCTAATTAACCTCAGTGTTTAACGTGAGTGTTTGGCAGTTGCCGGTTGCCGCAGTTGGTTTGATGCTTCAAGTGAATTTCAAGCGGATCGGCTTAAATTAGCACCATCAATCAGACATCAAGTTTAGCGTTTAGTCGACAAAAACTTCTTATCATTGGTTTGATCTAAACTATGCAGACAGTAAAATTACTTTCTGATAAGGATAAGACGTTATTTGATCCATTATGCTAAAATCTCATTTTATCTAATACCATTTTATAATTCATCAAATGTACAGATAAACATTATACCAATAATATTTGCATTATTAACAGAATATTCATTTATGAATTTAATATTATAACTTAAAAGTTAATGACCGATCGATCAGTTATTAACATTTATGAATGCCTAAATACATACTTTTGATCATTTCCAATTGTGATCATTATAAACGGACTGATATAATTATGTATTGACATCCTGACTTGCTACAGATAGATCAACTTTGGCTCCCATTATATTATGCAGTTGGATAAAATTAAAAGGAACGATTTAGCTGCATTATTAACCATTAGCAGCGCTGTGCTGTCTGAGAAAGAGAAGGAATTCCCGTTTAAGGCATTGTGATACAAATTTGCAACAGTTTTCTAAACCCCGATATGTTCTGCACAAAAGGCGCTTTCATTCTCAATTACCTTTACTTTACCTCGGTTAAAATTGATTTAAGTAATTGACTAACTATCGGATAATTAACTGATTGTGGATCAAGTCATCGAATACGTAAGAATTAATTGACTCCCGAGTTTATCAATTCGTGTAAAGATGCCATTTATTATAAAATTGAAATAAATTGTCATTTTGTCATCAATTATTGGATTAATTTGTTTTAGTTTCCAATCCGGAATGTCCGTAATCCGTAAAGACTGAACGAGATAATGAAAATGCCGAGACTAATGGATTTCAATGGAAGAGGACCATCCTGTATAAGAGTGAAGAAGAGGAATGAAAAGTATGTATTGCAAACGTTATTAATATTTAAATTCTTATAGTATGTTAATTCATGTTTTTAATTTATTGGACAAGTAACTTATTATTATGAATATACGTTACCAATTTTTAATGAATCATAGTTAACTTTGTGAGTTATGTAATAGGAGTTTTGTATTCTTTATTCTTTAGTTAAATGCGGGGTTTTAATTTATAAATATTACACAATGTTGAAAAATTTAAAATTAAATAATTACATTCGGTATATAGGTAGGTATATAAAAATATTTTTCATTTAATATCAATATTTTAACATTGAACTTTGTTCAATTATTTCAATTTAGTTACGTTTAACAAATGTGGCCCTCAACCAGCCGTTGATGACATGCAAGGATTTTGCCTGTAATAAAGTCTGAATCCTCCGCCCACGTCCATTTCATTTGTTCTAACGACCACGGCGAAAGGACCGCTACTTATATCTTTCCAATATTCAAATAATTTCCTTTAAATATTCCAAATTGATCTAAAGATAATGTTTTGAAAATCAATTAAAAACCTGTTATTGGGGAATCCTCGACCAAGATGATGTTCGAAAGGCCGTCGTTGAATCTTTCCCCACAAAGTCGATTTCCGTTGATGAGGACGAAATCAAAAGGGCAATCCAACACCCCAACACCAGCTTGGCCGCTCGGAATCATTAGATTTCCATTTTCTATTAAATACAAAGTTTGTGAGGATATTTTTAAAAATGCGCCCAGCTATTAAGACAGAAACAAATATAAAAAAAGTCCAACCATTTGCATTGACGATTTGAAACGGAAGATAAGTCCCATCAGGACTTGTATTGGTGAATGTGAGAGAACAAAACCCGGCCTCTTTGCGAATGCAAATAGCGTAGTTTAGATTATTCTGTCAATTAAATATTTAAGATTTGAGATTGAATAACAGAATATTTAAGATAATAAATGTGAGAAATGTACAAAACATTACCAAATATTGAGGAGAGTCCATCATATAATTAAAGCTCATGATACTGTTCATAACTCCAGTATAATATTGGAGACAGTAAATTGGTGCTGGTGATTCTTCAAATTGTGTGATTTGAATGCTCCAACCCCGTTCCCCCTCGCCAGTGGTCATTATTGACAATTGAACGCTCGTCGAACCATCCGTCTCCACATAGACTCACATTTAAAATCCAATTACACCAGTTAAATAGGAATAATGATTACGAATTTTATTTACTAGTTACATAGGAATTTGCACTAATTTTAACAATAAAATAAATACGATTATGATTAAATCTAATTCAAATGTCTTACTGTGGCTTCCACTATTTTCTCCACATAAGATGGGGAGGACGTTGTTAGTGTTTTGGCCTGAAACAACGAACCGGTCAGTCTCGCAGGTGCCAGCACTCGGACCAAGTAGCTTTAAAGGTAAGTTTACCAACATTAGTTCATTACTAACCAATTAGTTATTATTTTTCAACATCAATAACGTCTTATGCATTTGTGTAGTGAACTATAGTGACATGTCTGTACATCAAATATCTTTAAATATTGATACATATTTCATCGTGGAAAATGGAAATTAATTACTCGAAATACGTGAAAATCGAGCCTTATTTGTTTCACCAACGGAGTTATTTTATCCACTTTGATTGTACAAGTTAAAACTCCATTGGCTGTTGAAGAAACTCCATTGCTTACAAAATAGCTTCCATTCCTGGACACACTTTCCCCGCACCTTGTCAGAACTAAACGAGAAGGACAATACGTTTCAAAAGACACTCTTTAATTGTAATTTAAGCTTATTTTTATCATATAACTCAACTTAATTTAAATCAAACTTACAAACACAACAAACACCAAAACCTCCTGCACAAGGGCCGGTTCCGGTGCCTCCCAAATTTCCGCATTCAGTTGTGTGGTAGCAAGTCCCATTTTCACCATTTCCAGTCACACATGGCGTGTTGGGGAATCGGACCACAGAAAAGAGTTTCAAAACTAATAGAAAAGAAATCATATAAAAAACTAAGGAAAATCTCATTTAAAAATATTTTTCTCTGCTACTAAAAAATTTAAAACCTTTTATTAATTTGAGAAAGCTAAAATTTTATAAAGCAACTGATTTACATACATCTGCTGAAATTATTGTCGAAAGTGATCGTAGGGATTTTTTCTGAATTTATTTTGTTTGGATTAGACGTGAATGGTTTGTTATCGAGTTTTCCCGTTTTCTTACTCGGCCTTTTAACCGCCCCATTCCAGAACCAATTAGGGAAAATGTACTGGCGAGCGAGTTGGGCCAGAGTTAATGTGGGGTGCTTAATCATTGTAACGTTTTTCGGAACACGGTTCAATTTGACTCCTAGGATTCTCCCATGAAGATCCTCGTCCTCATCCTCATCTTCCGTTGTAATTGAATTATTTCCTTTCTCGTCTTTCACATTGGATCCCTTTGGACTTGTTCTGTTGCCTTTGGAGGATTCCTTAACTTTCCCCCCTTCATTTACTAAAAGACGTTCCTTGGATAAAATCCGTGTTCCGTTGTTGAGAACAATTCCTTTTTTCTCTTCTGTGAATTCTTGAACAAAAGTTTTCCGGTCTTTTGAGTCTAAAGGGCGAGAAACAGAGGAACAATTCCGCTTACTACTCGGCTTGCACAAATTCCGCTCTGACCCATCATGGTCACCATTGGTGGATTGAAAGGGATCGTTTAGAAATCCACTCAGGTGAGTATAACTCGATATTTTCACTTGACCGATGCAAATCGGGATTGGGAGTAAGAGGATGATGAGTCGTCGTAAGAACATAAAAGACATTTTGAATTAATAAATATATTATAGTTAATAAACTTGAATCACTTAATAAATATTTTATTTATTCGTAGTTAATAAGAAGATCAGTATGGTTTGATTAACTAGAAACCGAATAAACACGGTCGAGTCATTTGGAAGTGAATTGTAAACTGAAAGGGAGACTCGGCCTGTCTCCCCAATTTAATCTCATTCGATAGTGTTTTGTTTTGGGGGAGAGTTTGAACTTCCTTCATCCTCCTTCTTTCAGTTGTTCATTTGAGATGTAGGTAGATTGGGCAATGGAAGGAACGAGCCCACACGACATTTGGATTACACAGGATGAGCCTTTTATTCCGCACATCAACTTAAGACGAATGGTTTTAATAAAGTGTCTATGTGTCATGAGAGCTTTGATATTTCCACCCATCCTTCTCTTCTTGGGCAGAAGAGGAGCTGAAATGGAGGTTGGCGGGACTAATGGGTTCATAATTATACTTATCGTTAATTACGTCCCAACATGAGTTGATATATTTATTTTGACCCACCGTCACATGTGATTCGGTTCGATGAGTCCTTTTGCTATTTGAAATACTTTTTGGGAGGGATTGAGGTGTGTGATAAACCCCATTTATTAACCCACATACGTAAGTAAAAATAATATATAATATCAGGTACTTTATTTCTATTACTTGATTCTTACTGTAAATAATTGGCAAGCCCATACATATGGTATAACTTTGTTTAAATAATTATACTCCAATACTAACATCATATCTATTTAATAAATATGTTACAGACATTACATATGGAGAATACTTATTGATTATGATGTAGTTTATTAGCATCTAATGCTACGTTATTATTTTTAGAGTTAATGATTTTTTGAGGGTTTATGTTTTGGGTTTTTTAGATGGGATCAGAACAAAGTTCGAGTCGGTTGAAGGTTAAAAACCCAAAGAGATCTCAATCTGCTGGTACTGAAGGAGGGAAAAATGCTTCGCCTCGTCCAAGTATTTGCTCTGACTCTGACATCCCATACATATCTTACGCCGCGACTCGTCCCATCAGCGAAGGTACTTTTTATCAAGAGCAAATTAACAATTGAATCATTTCCCTTTAATTCCTTTTAATTTGTTCCTTGAATGAGTTTAACCGTGTTAATTCCTCCAATTGAATCGTCCTTTGTCCTTTGCCCCCTTTTGGATTTCAGACCCACCGGAGCGTGGATTCCGATGGGGAGAACTGAAGAAGAGAAGAGAGGCAAGTTGCAGTCGGGAGAAGCGAGATGGGAAGGCCAAGAGTGCTGGGAGCATTGTTGTAGTAAAACCGGCTCTGAAGATCCCAACAGTTGACAAAGATCCGCTCCTCCGTCGACTAAAAGTTCGTATATACCAAATAATGTAATAATGTTTCCATCCCCACAAAAGAAGAAACAACTCCGCGGTCTAATTATCCTATTTATTTGATTTTCTTCAGGAGGTCCCACAGTTTGCACCAATCATTCGAGGAAGCCAAAACGTGTACTCACCCTGGGATCCCCAACTGACGGAGAAAATCGACCCAACCCCGATGATCAGAATTGCTCATTTCTACGAGAATCGACTCATTCGGACGGCGGAGGAAATGAAGCAGCGGCAGGAATGCTTGGCTGAAGAAATGAGCCAAGTTGAAATTCTGATCCAGTCGATTACAACGGAGTTGGCAAATAAGGAGAATTCTTTGATCCTTTCCACTCACAAGCTTGGATGGGCTTCGGAAATGACCAAAAGTGTGTCGAAGTGCCACTGTGTACTTAATGAGACTCTCGAGTCGATTGAAGTGTTGAATAATCTTCTTCCTTTGGCGGATAGACTTGAAACTTTTGTTTGGACGACTGGATAATTACTCACAATTTTATTATATTAGTCCAAATTACACTTTCATTTCTAACTCAATTTATCTTATAACTACTCTTTTTTACTCCTATTGTATCCTATTGTATGATACTCCTATTATAAAATTTGTCAACTCTTCAATTATTACAATTTAAAGCCTAATACATACACACATAATTACCTATTTGATGTTAAACTTGCTGATACAAATATGTAATTTTTTCTAGTCTTGTAAGTATTATTTTATTTAATATATCAACAGTTGTTAAACTACAATATGAATATTGTATTCAATATTACAATATAATGATCTTTTTCTCAACTTTATTTAATATAATAAGAAATTCTTATATTTTTTATATATTTTTGCTTATTTAACCATAATACACTTGTTACCTATTGTAAAGAATAATACTATACTATATGATAAAGATCGTAATAGTGAATAAATACTCAAGTTGTCAATTATATTATAAGGAATGAATGAATGATATTTAATAATGATTTTTCAATAAATAATTTTCAACTTACATTAACTTCTTACATTTAGTAACAAAAGGAAGTAAGTAGGTGTGTATGTATGTAATTGTAATTACCTACATATTGGTTAGAAATGTATTTAGGTAAACGGTTTTATCAAAATTTTTTATCTAATTGTAAATAGTGTATACTTTCAAAACATATTCAATGTTCATACCATAGCATGCATAGTTCAATATTAATTCCAGCTGAAGCTGTTAAAATATCCTAACTTTTGAATAAACTCTTCATTATTACATTAATTACAAATTGCCATTAATCTGTACTTGGTTTATAGTTTTATAATAACTTTTACTCGAAAACTCATAAGCGTTATGGGGATTTTCATTATTAAATTATTATACAGATACATGGGTACATTTAATTATTAGAATTACTAGAAAATGTATTGTAATTTATTATATGTTAACATTAAAACAAAGATCTGTATGTACAGGGTGGGCCATAAGTATCTTTCTTTTTTAAATAAACAATCGTATAAAAAAGAAAGATACTTATGGCCCACCTTATTTAAATGACTCATTGTTAGGTTGTTCTTTCTTGTATTTTCTCTAAATTTCATTTGAACAATAATTTGCTTCTTTTATGGAAGTGCGGAGCGTTCCATTTAATAATGTCAGGAGTAAATCTCCTTGATGGCCACAAACCTGAGATTGATCTTAAATATTTGCAATGTGGGCCAAAGAGTTGCGTGAGTTTTGGTTCATAATGATTCAAGGAGAACGGGGAAGGTGATGGGGAGGTAAAAGGCATGCGAAAGTTCAATTGGAGTCCTTTTAAATGTAATTTCCATTGATTCCAGTGGGAGAGGAAAGAACGGACTTCCAACCGGAAACATCCCTCATATATTTCCTCACAAGGAGAAAACTGGGTCTTGGAATACTTTCATTACTTTCACACTAATTTACTGCTCCCGTCACTTTTTAAATAGATGACCATGCATTTGGTAATATAGGACCTAAATAACCACTTCATAGTTTAATATCTAGTATAACTAATATTAGTATTACTGTACTGTATGTACTTACATATCCACCACTTATACATGTGTAGAGTATTAAGAATTAGGATCCATAAACTTTTTTTATTTTTATGCAATTAATACATTACTAACTTACCTACAGATATTGTACACATGACACATAATATTTATATAGAGGGAATGCATGCTTCCTATTTTAAAATTTTACTATTTGCAAAAATTATATGGATATGATATTCATATTGTTATATATACACATGTGTATTGTTATATTTGAAGGTTGCATATATGGTAAATGCCACTAGTTTACATGAATACGTAAACTCATAAATATTTATACAAAAATATGTATTTACCATTAGTGTATGGTTTAGGGCATGAAGTGAATTTGTTCATAGTTTGGAGCTTGGATAATAAAAGCAATTCATCTCCGTTTCGGAGAAAGTGGACCGACACGAAAGAGGTTAGTTAAGAATCGAGAACGCAATCGTTGAGTTGATTACTTCTTCTTACCTTTTTCCTCTCCAGTCTCCTTCTGAGGTCTTGTCAACATGCACCACTCCACGCGCTACGATGACTTGGACCATCTCAAGGCGGAGTTGGAACAGGAAAAGCGATACAGGTGAGATGGGCGCATAATTAATTCCCTTCAAGTGTCTATATATGATAGAAGATCTCAGACACGTGAAGTAATGGCTAGTAATATCAAAATTTAGTTAGTAATATTATTAATGAGATCCCTTGAATGAACTCCTTCAATTGAAGCCGTCTTCTTTGGGATGAAATTCCTTTTAATATTTGTAATCTACCCAAAATACCCTATTATGTATTTTCTAGAATAAATGACCATTTATGGAAAATGTACTATATTTTATACCATTATAAAATGCATTTTTCATACCTAATACATAAGTACGGATAAATATTAAGTAGTGGTGTAATGAATGCTTAAAATTGCTTATATTACAATATATTTAAATTAAAATAAGTTTATTTGTTTAAATACTTTAATGTATAACTATTGTAAGAGCATTTATAATAAATATAACATTTATAAATTTCATTTTTATCTTAATCAATTCTTTACATTAATTATGTTGGTAGTCAATATGTACTAATTTTCACCATTTGTGCACTGTGAATAAATTTTACTAAATAAGATAAATAAATTTTAATTATAGAGAGACGATTGAATGGTCGAACACTGAAATGGAGAGGTCGATTGGAGAGCTGGAAGCTTATCTCAACGAACTGGAAGGAAGCTCTTGTAAGAAAGTTTAAAAAAATGAACTGTCATACCTAAAGGACCTAAACCTAATATTACAAATTACAATTAATAACAGTTATCCATTAAACATAAATACATAAACCTATATATTATAAATAACATATTGTTTAATTGTTTATTAAATAAACCTAACTTATACATACCTAGTACTTATAAATATAATTAATTATTTGTTAGTGGATGACAACGAATGGAAAGTTCGTTTCGAGTCTCAAACGGCACAAAACAAACAACTTCAAGAGCAAAAGGATTGGCTCGAAACTGAACTTGTTGAGGCTCGAAGAAAACTCACGACAGGTAAATCATTTCCAAAGGAGACTTTCAAAATGATGACGACGCCTTATATTTTGATTGAATATTCTATAAAATAAATTATTTGACATTGTTAAAATATTAACATAAAATTTGGAATATCTTAATTGTAATTTAAATGCGATTAAAGTTATTAATTGAAAATGGAACGGTTTGTTTTTCTTTTTATAGGATCGTACCCTGAAGCCATGAATTTCAATTTGGATGCTCTCAACGAAGTAAGAATGCTCAATTAATTTAATTGTTTCGCATTGCATCCAGAGGATAACTTTACAATTTTATTATTAATTATTTTAATTTTGCTGTATAGTCGGAGCTCCTTCGGCTGGTCAAACACTTGGAGCGGATGCGGAATGACTTCTACAGCACTTTAAGGGACACGGAGTGGAAGCTGGATAAAGAATCGAAAGTAATGAACTCAATCAACTCCATTGACCTACATTATAATTTTATTTAAAAAAGTATCTTCATGTGATGGTCTCAAATACATCTATGTCCGTTATACATACACTGTATAATAACTATATTACTTACCTATTTTATAACTATGGACTTGTTTGGTGATGAGAGAGATGGGAGAGATGAATATGACGCCTCTGGTCGAATCTCATGATTATTATCTTTGGCTCATCAATATATAGGAATTCCATCACTTCGACGAGATGCGACGCGTCTACCGAGTTGACCTCAAACACGCAAACCAAACGATTGAGCGGCTTCGTCTCAACCAAGTCCTCGACTCGAGTGGGATCGTCAGCCCACTTTCATACCCTGCCATGCTCAGGTTGAAACAATTGAGAAATCCAATCAATGATATAATAAATATCTTAACATGTACTTAGGGATGGAAATCCTCGTCCGGTCTATGACAAGAAAGGATCAAAGAAGAGTGGGAAGGGAAGGAAGGGAAGTCCTTCACGAGCAAAATCTCGTCTTGGTAAGAAGAAGGAACCAGAGACTTTACCGGGTGACTCATTTATGACTCGAGCACACCTTTAATTTAATCGCCTTGTTTTATTATAAATTTATAAACAATTATAGTGAATATATTGGCTATGAAACATTTGAGGTGAGACACACTCCAATTAGCATGCCACTATATGATTCGATTGTCAACAGTGCATTATCTCACTTTTCTTTAAATGACTACCACTATGGTCAGATATGTATTTTGAACATAGAACTTTTTAATATTTAGTTTTTCTGTTAAGATGCATTTTGAATTTTTGTTCATTAGAAGGTCGCAGATTAATAATTATACTGTATTGGTAATACGTAATTGTAGGTAGCTACTTTCTATGTAGGTAATACCATAACCATATTATTATGCATCATTATTTGACAATGAATAATGGTAGATGCAATATTGTATTTATACTTATAATACATTTTGATTTAAAGTATGCTCAATTTCATCTGTATTATAAATGAAGTAAAAGCTAATTTAAACTTTAGATGATGGTGAGCCTGGAAATGACAACGAAGATGGAGGTTCTGGAGATTTGCCTGATCCATCGTCACTGAACTTGAATGAGTAGAAAGGATCCATTTGAATCATCTTTAGAACTTTCAATGATCCCATTGTAATAGAATAAGTAAGATATTGAAGGATTTAATTCAACTTTTAGAACTAAATTTAACCTCAGTCTAAAATAATTAAATGTTTTAAAAGATTTTGCGGCCTAATCAAATAACATTCCCTTTTATTTAACAAGTTTTTAATTACAACTATTATACGTTATGTAATTAAAAATTTTATATGTTAATTATTTCATTTCCTTCTTTTCTTTATGCCACTATCATACTTATAAAAAACGTATTAACTTTCCATTCAAAATATATTAATTTAACAACATATGAACCACCAATGCTATAAACACTATATAAACATTATATAAAGCTTTGCATTGTATTATTGGGGTTTAAATATATTACTCTAAATGTAAGTTATATTTCCTATCTTTGCTCCTTTTAAATATAAAAAATTACGATTTGTTATTAGAAAAGAAAAAATTGTACCTTCATACCATTAAATACTCTATTTAAAATAAGTTTAGACTTTAGATTAGTTTACATAATTTTTAATTTGAATAAAGTTTTGTTTGTTTTAACATGAAGCGTTTCTTATGCTGAATCATATACATATACAGCCCGCTTACTTTGTAGTGTTCTTTTTTAAATCCCTAATAATACTTACTTTAATACTACTTCCTTAGTTATTAGAAATTCAAAAAAGAACATTACAAAGTAAATGGGCCGTATATTATAAATTATAAATGAAACCCCGTTAAACAATAATTATCATAAATGGTTAAAACGATGAAGTTGTGTTAAATAAATAAGACACATTATTTAATTGTTATTTATACAACGTTTATTTGAGGCGAAAATGTTTTTTCTTATCATCAACACGTTCTATTGAGTTAATAGGGCATTGCATTGTAAACACATTGAGTTTTTTTGGAGGCGCTATGGAGGGACTTTCATAGAAAGCAGATTCACATCCACTCCACGAGGCACCACCACACACGGGAATGGCCGGCTGATCTCAACCTCCTCAAAATATTCCCAGTTTAGAAGTTCAAATGTCACGACAAGTGTCAGCAAAACGACGAGTGACAATCATTTCCGACGAGGAGGAAGGTGAGGAAAAGGTGGAAGAACTTCCAAAGCGAAAGAAACGAAAGAGAGATGTCAAAGTTCCTAAAGAGGGAAAAGTGGAGAAGGTGAGCCGGAAGAAGAGCAATAAGCGACAATCCCCAAGCAGCGAAAGAGATTCACTATATGACCTGGACTCATCGTTTGATCAAACGGCTCCGCTCCTTCCGCTCAAAGAATTTGTTAGTGATCGTCCAAAGTTGCTACAAGAAGCTATGATTGCTTTAAAAGGGAAAAGGCTCAACGCGATGATGCCTCATCATTTAAAAGTTGGTTCGACATTTTTCTTCATTATTAAATAACATTTAAAATAATAATAATATAGTAATAATTTAATAAGGATATTTGCTATTTTTAATTAATTATTAATATGTTATTATTTAATTTAAATCATGATTTATGTAATTGTTTTTGAATTCCATTAGAGTTACTCCAAATCTGATTTCGAAGATTGCTGTTTAGATGTTCTGGATCGATTTAGCAACGAAACGATAATTGCAGTTCTTGAAGGTTTTTTTACTATTCAATTTCTTCATTTATTCTTCACGTAATGGTTTTTCCTTTGGATTAAAGTCGTTTTCTTTTTAATAGGCCGATCCGAAAGTTCGACTGAGAGCCCAAAAGGTGACAATCAAATCACAGATTAATGACTATTAATAAAATAATTCTATTCGCCATTTCTCGGCGTTTCTTTTTTAATATTCCCATTATTTTTAAGTTTTAGAAACTAAAGAGAAGGGGAAAGATTTATCGGTGAATAAATTGAAGTCTTTACTCAAAATTGACAGTCATTTAAAGGCCACTTCATCTAGCACATCTAAAGGTAATAAAAACATTAATTTAGACGATAGCTATATGAACAATAACACTTTCAATTTATTTATTTAATCTTTTTCATTGGTAGTGAAAAAGAAAGAGAAAAGGGCTCCTGCAAAATTGGAAAGCGACTCATCCTCCAGCTCATCCGAGTCCGACGCTCCCAAGAAGTCCAAGAAAGAGAAGAAAAAGAAAAAGGCAAAGGTCTCAAAGTCAAAGAAAAAGGACAAGAAAAAGAAGAAGAAAAAGAAGAAGGTCACGGTGCTGAAAGAGGATTCTGATGCTGCCACATTGTTACCAGGTGGTCAACGAACCATCATGGAACTTTTAGAGTTGGAGTTTAGGGCCAAAGCTATTAAAGCTCTTTTGAAGAGTCAAGGCGTCCAAGGAAACATCGACCAGCTTATTAATGGGGACGAGAAGAATAAGTCAGTAGCGAAGGAAAAGACAATAGTGGTTGAAGAAGAGACCCTAAAGGTAGATCAAGCTGAAGAGGACAAAAAGGCAAAAGAGGGAGAAAAAGCACATGAGATGGCAAAGGAAGAAGACAGAGACGATTTCACAGAAGAAGAAGGCGATGTGACCGAAGAAGACGAAAATGACGCTGCGACAGTAGAAGAAGAAAAAGTCGATGTTACAGAAGAAGAAGAAAAAAGCGAAGTTTCAGAGGAAGAAAAAGATGAGGTGTCAGAGGAAGAGGCAAAAGAGGACGAGATAGCAGATGTGACTAAAAAATTGGAGGACCAATTTATCAGTCCATTGTCTAACGAATGTGCAAATGAAGAATATGACGACGATGACATACTTGACCTAGGGTTCAATGACAGTACAAACTTGGGAGGTTCTGTTTACGAAAGTCTCTTGCCTCCTCCACAAATGAGTCAAAATGGAAAGACTACAAAGGAAGAAATGGAAAAAGTTCCCAAATCTCCAACTCATGAAGACATAATGAGCGACGAAGACGAAATGGACGATGACAAAGGATGCGAAGCCCAGAAGGCGGTCAAGGTAAATGAAGAACCGAGAGAAATTGAGGAGAATGAACCTGAGTCTGAATCTCACCCTCAGAGCGAGAACGATGCCCAAGACGACGATAGACCTGAGACGTGGTATGAGCGATGGTACTTGAGCAAGAAGGTTCAAAATGTAGTGAAGTCCACCAAGATGATGGCCAAGGTCCGGAAAGGGCAGAAGGATGGGAAGAACAAGGCATTGGAAGAGAAACCGGTTAAAGTGGACATCATCGGGAGCATTTCTGAGTACCAGAGCCTGTTCGGAGAGTCCGAAAGTCAAAATGAGAAGGTTGAGCCTGAGAAAGAAGAAAAGACTGAACCCGACCAAGTTATCCCTCCACCAGCCCCTCAAGAGGAAGATGACGAGGATGAGAACGATGAGCTATGGGGAAACATTTTGGGGAATTAAAACCTTTATAGTCATTATTTATTTTCCAATATCCCACGGTTCGATACGCATGGACTGGTTTCTATGAATGTAAGTTTAAAAATATTTTTAAAGCTATATTTACAATGTGAATCAATGTGAAAATGGATGTATCTTATTCTGAATATACAAATAGTATAATATATTGTATGTAAGTCTTGTTGTTTTTATAAGAATTTAACGAATGTATTATGTGCCTTTATTAAATTTCAGACGACGAAAAATGAATAAACAAAATATCAAGAATTCTTGTACGGTGAATAATTAAACATTTACATCTGCATGAGGCCATTTGTATTTTATTTCTTATTCATTAGCATGTTGGGGTAAGTGGGGTTAATAAAGATTAATTGGTTCATCAATATGAGAAGCTTCATATGTTACTTATATTTATGATCGTATATACAGAATGTTATATAAGCTTACAGGTAGTCCTTTTCCATTTTCTTGACTTACTTCCCAAGGCTCGTGTGAGGTCTCATCTCCAGGAAATGATGAGACATTGAAACAAATACTTTGCCGCAACCCACCCCATCCGCATTCTCAATTTGTACTTTAGCTAATGAATTCTTGTTAGGCTGGTATCTAAATATTTGTCTCCGTGTGATTGTAAAGAAATGAACCTCGGAAGTCTCATCATTGTCATCAGCAAATGCAGGTTTTATCCATACAGCTTTTATCCAAAGAGAATAGCTAAAAGCCACTTGCTAATTAATTAAAATTTCAACTCGCGTAAATGAGGAAAGAAAATATTGTTTTATTTTGAGAAGTCTTTAGACAACGATTCAGAACTTGGTTGATTTCCTCTCGAATGAGAAACTTTATAAACCTCGACGGTAAGGGAGGAAAAGTTTCATTTGAATAAGTCGGTGGAGACTCGATGCCTCAAGGAACGATTTCCATATTGCGAAAACCAAAAGGCTCACTGACAATGAGCTTAAGTATTTAATCAATCATAAGCATATTATTATTTCAATATTATTTCAATATTAAAAATAAACTTTAAGCATATAACATACATACATATATAGGCATATTCATGTATGTACATATTCACTATAATTATGGAATTGCATAATCTCACATGTTAGTTATATTATTGCTAAATTGAAAATATTTATATAGAGTATAGTTTAACTAACTAACAAAAGTATTATTATTACAACAAGAAAATAAAAGTTTTTAACATATTGGAATTGAACAAGTAGATATTATAGTGTATACTTTTACTTGGTTTAAACTAGAGACTAAAAATTACATATATTTATATAGTAATACATACGTATACAGGTAGAGTAGGTATGTATAAGTAATTAATGCACAAATGATCCAGTACCTGTCCGAGAATCCTTTGCACAAATGTTTTGATTCATATATGATATAATCTTTTGTGGTGATCAAACCCATTTTATGATTCGTTGGAAATAGTGTATGTTTTTATGGTTTTCATGCAAATCCACCCTTCTGGATCCATAGGAGGGTCAATGAAGCAGGCCGACTCCTTTCACTCAACAATTTGTCTCAACATCGGAGAGTTCTCCCTCTTGTTTGTATGAGGGACTGAGTGGAGAGTGGGTTTAATAAAATTAAGACCGCGTATAATAATATGAAGACATGAGAGTAGGGACATATAAAATTGATGGACGTAGTTCCAACTTTGAGTAACATTTCATTTAAGGCGATGGTTATGAGTGAAAACTCGGGTTGGTTGAGAGAGTTTCCTTACTTTCAACTCGAGCTCATCAGCGGAACCACTGAGCGGGGGTTTGAGATTATCTTGTTGCATGTTCCAGGGTGGAGTTGGGTCACGGGATCTTTCCCCCAAACCCGCTAATCAACCTCCTACCTCAATTCTCCACTGCTACACATGGAGGGTCCGTGACGGAGGTGTAAGCTTTCCATTCCCTCCTAATGCTCTTTGATTAAATGAAACTTTTCCCTCGGATTGAGGAACAGGGGGAATTAGATGGGGTACTTAGGACGGAATATGACTCGGATGACCCAGGAATCCCTAATTCTCTTTCCCTCTCCATATAAGGCCATTTAATGAGGAATGAAAGTGTAATTGGAAATTGTTTTAGGAGGAAATACCTCGCACACTCAATCGAGAGTTAGTGCAATGATTCTTTTGATGGGTGAGAGGGGGACTTGGACCTGTGGGTTCCAAGGTGGGCAGAAAGGCCGGGATGAGATTGACACGCTATATAATAAGAGGGAAACGAGCGTTTTACTCCTCTCGCACGCAATCAAGCGAGAATGAGGGAATTTAATAGGAGAAATGCCTTCGCTCCAAGGACCGCTACAACAAGGGCCTCCCGATTTGGAGCATTTTAGAGGACCGAGGGAGGAGATTGGGGCAGATTGAGCAATGCGAAGAGAAACTACTTTTTATTCTCGGAAGCAGAGATTCCCCATGAAGGGAGCGTAGTTATATTACTATATGGCAGATACAAGCAGATTTGGATATAGGGAATTGCAGTGGTCGGGAGATGGGTTGAGCTTCAATTGGGGATCAGGATCGAGGGCAATCCCCCACTTCGCCCCACAACATGGAAGAGTTGGGACGATCCATCTATATTTATTACTTTTCGGAAGGAGAAGAATGGGACTAATAATATTTCTATTACCTTCACGTACCGACTCGCCCGATCACATAACTCTCACTGTCATTATGAATTAGGGGCAGTGGTGGGCGTGTGCGGAGGTCCGGATATCACATATTTATGCACTCCCTATCTCCTCATCTGCATGGGCTCATCCTCGACACAACAATTTCCCATATTCCTCCTTCGAGGAGAAGAATAAACTTCTTATTTCAATTTGTATTCAGCTCTCGAGAACCTCGGAGATCCTATCAGCTCGAAATTTCTGGGAGGCGGAGACGCCAAGAGATTGCGGCTCATAAAGGAGAAACTTCAGCTTTCCTATTTAACCATTATCTCATGCCCTCAGCCCTTAAAGACAGCAGCAGTCAGCTGAATACGGAAGGTCCGAGGAATTGAATCACCCGCATTGGCCATCCACTGGCGCACATGGACCTAACAACCCCGTCACAGCCTCTTCCTTATTAATCCGTTTATTTCGAAGACCAAACTTGGAGGCTCGAGGAGAAACTAAGAAACCAAGTTCCCTCTATTACTTACAGTAAAAGCTCAAATAGAACGTGGGTCTCAAATATATAAACGTATATTATACATGTTTAACTATTTATAAACATTCGTAAAAGACAAATATATTTCAAAATTACTAACAATTGCACTATATTGAGATAAAAGTTAAACTTAAAGAATAATAAATCATAAAAGAATCAATAAATCATTGAATTTAAACTTAAAACTCTTAAAATTATCTTTCTAGTTAGACATGAAATAATTTTATTTAAATACAACGCGGGGCTCAAATAGAACGCGGGTTCAATTAGAGCGCGGGGGGTAAATTAAATTTGGCGAATAGAGCGCGGGGCGCTCTATTTGAGCTATTACTGTATACCTATAGTATACAAGTCATATGTATATTAATACTAATTATGGGACCATTGGCGCTAATGAGAATCTACGTAAAAGAATGTCCAATTGAGGAAAAGACCCACATTCCTCATTTAAGGCCGACTGGAGATGGAAATGTAATGAGGGAAAGTTGGTTCCTTTGTTCAGCTCCGCTCACGGTCGAATTATCAGATTGGAGAAGACTTTCGCTTTCCCCTGAGATCTCCTCCACAAAAGAGAGCCCCATTTAATCTTCTTCCTCACAACCCGCCCGAGTAATGAGAGATGAGAATTAGTGAGTTACAACTTTATGACTTCTTCTCCACATACGCTACAATTTCCTATTTCATTCCGGGCAAAGTTATCAAGGCCCTGTGGGCAAAGACCTATTCCACGTTTTAAATACACTGTTTACGAGGAACAAAATGTATCTGTAGCCCTTGTTCTAGGATAGGGCTACTACATAGGGTGGTTGATCCATATGGATCGTATGTATCGAATTATAAAGGCTTTTACTCCATCTTGAACCTCCTCAATCCCTCAATCATGTTAAGTATACGAACTGCCGTCTGGTTACTCCTTTATTTCTTTTTTATTTCTTTTTTGTCTTTTTTTCCGCTTTATGATCCGTGGATATTGTTTGGTTATATGGAGGATATAGTTGGAATAATATTCCATAAGATCCAATGGTGAGATCCGAAGACTTACAATCCTTTTAAACTTTCTCCTTCCGCCCTCTTTTTCCTCGTGGAATTGGCAGCGGGGCAGTTAATAAACTCATGGTTATGATCCGAAGGGAGTCAAGGAATGGGAGGTGAGTGAAGGGGTCAACCTGCGTGAGAGAAATGTGAGAAGACGCCGGAGCCGGTCTCCCACCTACGACATGTATCCGAGATAGGGATCAAATGAGCCGTTCGCATGCTGATCATCATAATAGTAAGGAAGGAGAGTGTGGAGGGCCAGGTTCCTAAATCACTCCCTCCTCGACTGTTATTAGGGTTTTTATTTACATGGGGTCGGGTGACCGGAAGTCCCTATCTCCCTTCCATAATCATGGCAGGGGAGACTTGGCGGCGGCCACCATATGCCCCCTGATAGGGAGAGGCCATATTCGGATTATTGGATCACCCGCCGGAACTAGTGGGGCAGGAATTAAAAGAGGCGAGACATTCGGGAGGATCTCGTTAGCCGTCCGCCGGTGAGGATAAAAACCCGGGTCGTAAAGGAAGGAAATTGAGAGGTGGATAAAGGGAGTAATGGTCGTGTAGGTGGAGAAGAGGCAGCTGCCATAAAGTGGAGAGGAGCTCAACAGAACGGCCGATTTTTATTTGGTTGTCCTGGACGTGGGAGGCCATTAGGGCCGTGGATGGATGGTTTGAATCCAAGAGGGGCCGCGGCGGTGACAAGAGACAGATAGTTCCATTAGCCGGCGGGTTCCCACAGGCGGGACAGGCCATCAACAGACGCTTCCCCGTATTGATATATCTCCCCATGTCTTTCATTTCTAATGACTTCCCTTCCGTCCGCCACTCCGGCGGAGTAAGTCTTGGAGGGAATTGGAGGCGGAACTAATGTCTTCCCCGGACCAATTTTAAGCTTCTTACGGAAAAACCCTCCGGCTGGAGAAGAATGAAACCGAAGAGCAATCATTTCTCCCTCCAAGACCTGAGGGAGAGCTCCAACTCTTAATTTCATTTCAATGGATCGATTAGGAGAAAACGAGGAAGGGGAAGAAAAAAGAACCTTTGACAATCGAATCTCCATTTTATAATATTATGCAAGAATTTAAACGTCTCTCTCGAGGAGGAAACCTAATTCCTTTATAAAGATCTTTCATATCATTATCATTATTTACAGATCAAATTTATGCGCCGCTTCTCGCCTTCATCTTTTCCTCGTCTTCGCATTTTTTCCAAAGGAGCCTTTTCATTTTCAAATTTCATTCAAAGGAAAGTTGAAGTGGGAAGCTGGAATCAAAATTTGTTAATTCTATTCCTTCATACGGCACATTCTTATAATGTAATCAACAACTGTGTCAAATATTTAATATATTTATCTATTCTACAACATATACTCGCTATTATAAATGAGCATTCTTTACTTAACTCTATTTCCAGAGTTAACGTATTTATGTTTATCTGCAAAGTTTCTTTCAAAGCCTTTTAAGTATGTTTGTGTAAAATATATGTTTGTGTACTATAGTATTAGTATAGTAGCATAAAGTTTGTAAAGATAGGTTTTATTTTCCATTAAAAGAAAAAAAACTGGAAAGGCATTTTGGGAGAGAATTGGTTACAATTTATATATTATTAAACCATATACTTATATACTAATACAAATACATGTACATACATCTTCCACTCCCGCACATTGTAAATGGTTTAAATAGTTGGACAATTGAATCTTACGAATGCTTTATGAATTTTTTAACAATGGTTTTACAAAAGTAGTTAAGGAATAAAATGAAATGAATCGATATGAAACTTGAAGCCGGGGGATACATAAACATAGTACATATACTTCAATTTCAAATATGTTACATATTATATGCACAACGACTTCCAAATGAGCTTACCAAATACCGGCATAAAGTGGGAATAAGTACTTACTTTGCATATCTACGCCAAAGAGAACATTTTCAAAGGGACTCATTCAAAATTTGAAATGGATGCTTCAAAGAGGCAGATAATGAGTTCCATACATTCTGTGAGTAAGGAGGGCAAGGACGGATATATCGGATTACTATAGGGGATTGGGATAAAAGAATGCTTTGACTTTCCGAGATCGCCTGTGTGGGGAATATATCCGGATGAGTGTAATTGTAAACCTGGCGACGAAGGTTCTTCAATTTGCCAGAGTAAGGGGAAGTGGACAAAAGATGTGCCCTACAAAGGAAAAGTTGATGAATCATAAAAAAGCATGGGAATTTATTTATATTTCTCCTCACTTGGATTGAGAGCTCGGGAGATGAGGAAATAAAAAGCCGACGAGGGATTGAAGTGCCGACTGAAGAGCAGGGATTCCTCAGCGCATTCCACTTTTACAACCCCCCTTAAATACTCCTCCTTCATCCTCATTAATCCTCCCGCCGGAGTGAAACACTCAGAAGAGACATATGCCGCATCGGACGACACAACTTGTGGCTAATTCCCCATTTCAACATCTCCCCTTCCATTTTGGGGAGATTCGAAGATGGTGGAGGGGTTTATACACTTCTTCCCCATATCCAATTATTTCCACCCGGACGCCTGGACGGAAAATTGTCTCCATTCAATGTTATTTAATTTTCTACCAGTGTCTGACTCATTTTCATATTTTTTCCAAACTAACAATAAAACGTTTGGGATCTAAAAAATTGTTCCTTTATCCCTTTTCCGGAGGAATTTTGGCCAGCTATGGGGAATTTCATTTCTCTCGTTCTTTTGCAGGTTCGGGCCAATGTGGGTTTATTGCCATGTATCAGCTCTGGATAAATTGAAATGTTGTACTATATGGGAGTTATATAAGAATATGAGTGAATGTTGTTTAAGAAGGAGAACGGCGGGAGAGAAAGCAAATTGACGCCCAAATGACAAACTTTTCTCGGATTCAATTGAAGTGATGCCTAGTTTTAAGTTTACAGTTTAGTTTAAATTAGATTTCCTCCAGTTCCCTTATTTTGTGTGGAGGGAGAAGGCCCATTTTTGCATGTTGACTCTTCAACAACGAGTTTTCCTCTCTCGAGAAAGAGGCGTCTGCTTTTGAACCTTTTGATCTGCGAGGAAAATTGCCTCGACCCGACATCGTCCTAATTTTCAAATTCAAGATTGCATAAAAGTGAGACCGGAGCCTACAGCTCTTCTTTTACGACCAAATAAAACAAAGGTGGTTTGACTGAATGAAAAAGGGGTGGCTCAACAATCAAAGCGAATCACTTAAACCTTTTTCACTCAGGGTCAAACAAACGCGAAGACAGGGTTGACTCGAAAGGATCAAATGTTTTTCCATCACAATTTTCCTTTATTTGAATGAATATTAAAACTTCATACTATTCCTATATCTTTCAACTTATCTTTAGAGATATCCTTGTTTGCAATCACTAATTTATTTAAACTATCCTTTTATTAAACATAAATTTTATGTCTATTTGAAAAGTTTATTAAAGATTTTTCTCATCAAAACTCCCCTTTGATCGTTGAGACCTTTTCGTGGCTTTTTCCTTTTACCAAAAGGTGGGCTTTATATTTACATTGAATATTGAAAAAGCGATAAAATCCGTCTTTCAAAGGCTCTACAATCTTGTAGATTTAATTACAAATTTTATTAAAAGTGTAATTAAATCTTTATGAAAAGTTACAAGATCATTTTTCAAAATGATGAGGATATGAATTCCTCTCGGGGA
The DNA here is from genome assembly GCA_034687125.1 of Neelides folsomi. NCBI lineage: Eukaryota > Metazoa > Arthropoda > Collembola > Neelipleona > Neelidae > Neelides > Neelides folsomi. The sequence goes on from JAQGBZ010000097.1 coordinate 54,159, forward strand.
TCTCTGTCCTCATTTGTCAAAGGTTTAAAAAGGTCTAGAGGAGAATTGGGAGTAATAAGTATATGGGAATGGAAGGCAACCTGTTCGCAACTCGGATTTAAGAGAAAATATCCTCGTACGGGTAATTGCCATGCGAAGCCCTCATCGCATGAATTCCTCCAGAGAATTCTTCATTAATCCGCATTTCGAACAATGGGGTTCGTTTATTGACATCGTTCTCAAAACAAGTTTAATGGGGAAAATTAAATTTATTGATCTAATGTCCAGAACAATTTTGTATGATGTACTAATAATATAATGATAACTTGTAAGTGCTATAAGTAATAAATATTTATTATGAGTAAGTAATTGAGTTCTCAAATATTGAACAATGTTTATTAAATTTAATTGTTTAATCCATTTGTAATAATCACTCCTTGGTTCACAAACTCGTGTAAAGTCTCGATCAGAGCATTTCTTCTCTTGTATGATATTATAAATTTGTGAAAAATTCAGTTCAATGCATGTTCACTTTTCAAATATCTACCTGAGTATTTATTTATGTAGGTCTGTCTAAAATAGTATAAACATATTTTACTTAAGTTCCTCTCTCTATATTTAAAAATTTAAACAAAGTAAGTATTTAAAGAAACTACCTGTATGTACCGATTCGGTTTGTTTAGAAGCCCGGGCTTGTGTTAAATTTCCCGAGTCAGTCGGGCTACTAGTACATATTTGAGCACGGGCTTGTATTAAATAGATCAACAAATGTTTGCAATTAAATCAAATTTTACCTAGACATTTGAGATATTTATATCTGATAGATAATAGATTTCATTCTCCTCCAACTCTCTATTTTTCTATTTAGATGCAATTTTAAAATGATTGGGATAGTATTTCCATTAGGTGTATGGGAATATTTTAATTTTACTTTAAGAGTTTTCCCGTCAAACAAATAGGAATGGGAAACAGGCAGGAAAACAGAAGCATTCCGGTAAATTAGGCATATTTTAGGAATCGTGAAAGATCGATAGAATAATTCTGTTTAATTTAGCTATTTATAAGATGGAATTGTGCATCAATTAATTTAATTGCATCAATTAATTAATTCAATAAATAACTTTCATCTTATAATGATTTGGACTGACAACGATATGAGTAAATACTATAAATAGGCGGTTATTATTGTTACTATCATATTACCTCCCTTCCCATACTCACTGTCCGACTTTTAAATGGGATTTTTATAAAAAGTATAACGATTTATTCCAAATATAATATATCAAAATGAACCTTATAGTACAGCAATTAAAGCCTTTTAGAAGTTATTCAAAATGTTCTCCCTTGTTCTTCACGCAGGCCTTGAGACGAGGGATCCAATCATTGATTGATTTACTCAACTTTTCCATTGAGAAATTCGACCATTTTTCTGTCAATGTTTTTTGAGACTTTAAAAATCTTTATGAGGTCTCGAACACACTTCTCTCTCCAATTGGTCCCAAATTGAATAATCCAGCGGGTTGAGATCCGGCGATGCAGAAGGCCATTCATACTGAAATGAAGTCTGGAACGAAGTTTTTCAACCATGTTTGGACTGTCTTGGCTTTATGAGAAGGAGCTGAATCCTGTTGAAATGTCCACATCTTGTCCTTGAGAAAGTCTTTGCTTAATGGTTTGACAATGGGCTCAAGAATATGTGAAAGATAATTAGTGGCACGAACTTTTACTCCCTTTTCAACGAAATGGAGCTTTGTCTTCCCCCAACAATTAATCCCTACCCAGACCATGACACTAGCAGGATGTTAGTGTTTTTGAATATTTCTGAGATGATGGGGAATATCTTTTCTCGATTTGGCTTAAACACGCTGATTTTTCAGTTTCAAATCGGTGGTAAAAATTTTTTGAATTAGCTTGAATTGTCGCTCGTTTTTCTATTATGTTCATCATTTCTCAACTTTGAATTTCTGAAACCTAGTATTTGCGACATTTAGTAATGATAGTATGTAGATTAAAGTTAAATATGAACCAAACTTACCAAAGAGCTGTTTCGGAGAAAATGAAAGTAAAAGCAAAAGCGCGTGGGGAAAGTCGGACAGTGAGTATGGGAAGGGAGGTACAACCACAAGTCCTTTTTGTTAACCAAAGAGAAAGTTCAAGTGAAAAGGAAAACTTTCCAGATAAAGTTTAAGCAGGAAAACAACTTAAAATAAATGGTATACATATAATGAAGGTAAGTAAGTGCTTATACCCAAATATCTATTTTATGTATGTATATGATTCAGACGATTCAAACTACAACTCACATGTCAGTATCATATATTTAATTCATTAACCATATTTACGGAACCACTATAAGTCGACCCATCAGCCTCGATGCACTTCTTGAGTCGCGGTTGCCAATCGTGAGCGGATTATCTCCATTGGAAATTTTTCCCATTCTCTATTTAAAGCCTTTTAATGATTCGATTGTTTGTTCAATTTGGTACCATATTTTTAGTTGTCTAATGGATTTAGGTCCGACCTGGATGCTGGTCATTCGATATAACATCATAACCAAAATCTAAAATGATTCATATTGTGAAAAAGGTTGCGCTTGACGCTTGGTGATATCGACTCAAGAAGTGCATTTAAGCCAACCTTTGACACCAAACCTTTTTTCCCTTAAACTACATGATATTCTACATATTGGGTTCAAATTTCATGAAAATTGGTTGATTAATAAAAAAAGTTATTTATCCGAGAAAAGCGGTCCCATAAATATGGTTAAGGGGTTGTTTCCGCACCATATACGTAATTTTTAAACGACTTTACTTATATTGGAAATCGTTAGAAATAGATGCATAAAGTTGTTACATCTATAGCTTAAATATTATATTTTTAATAATGTTATTCAAATACAATTAAAACTAGAAATGTTGAAATGGGTGGCTGTTTCTTTTATCTTCATCGCGCCAATTATTTGTCATACAAATTACAAGACATTTATAAAATATAATTAATATCTACCTAAAGACATTTGCTTTATTTTTATGCATATAACTACCTTATATGTATGTATATGTATCTTATTGTTAGTGTGTACATTGTCGATATTTGTTACGAAATTGTATTTAAGTATGTTGCGTGCGAATTGTGCAAAAACACAAATTGTAATTACTTGTTTAAACACGAATGTAATTAAAGAGTTATGTGCTTATGTCAAACATTTTGTGCTTAATCTTACCTACATAATGAAACTTAAATTGAATATATAGTAATACTTAATCTATGTCTACCTAAGTAGACTTAGATTGATAATTAAAAAGAAGTTAACTAAAAATACTTATGAAAATAAATTACACAAATAGATAGTGAAGAACTAATAAATAAATGTCCAGTTAAATATAATTTTGAGCTTGTAAACATTGAATGAATGTGAGTTCAACAATCACTCCATACAAGTTAATATTGCAAAGGTATACTCTGCATGTAACATATTGTATATTTGTATAAATAAGTAAATGCCTTAGACCAATGAATTGTTCAAAAATGTCAAAACAGTAAAAACTAAAAAACATTAGAGCCGAATAAAGTAAAACTTTGATTTAGACTTGCTTTTTACGATTCGTTAGTAAATGAATATTAATGTGAAAATGAGAGATAAAATTTTATCCAAAGTTCCGAGGAATAATGCATCAATATTTATATTCAGTTCAAACACATAGTTTTGGTATTGGAAAATAGAAAATGGAACGACCAAATAAGTGATATGATAGAGTATTGATACCTATGAGTATTGTGTTTGTAATTAGTATATGTGCAATTATTTGGATATAACATGATTATGATCTTGGTTTAATTTGGCATTGTATGGTCGGATGAAAATAATGAAAATATGAATAAATAATTGATCAAGGTCGGTTTATCCACCGAAAATGTAAAACGCCTCTTTTTCTCATTGTATAGTATAGGCATATCATGAAATTAGAATGATTACATGAGTAAACTGGTATATTAATTACTTACACGTTAATTTCTCTCTCATCATTGGAGTAACACTGGAATTGTAAAATTGTAACAATTTTTCGTCGTCCTCAAATCCACCACATTTGTCGGCGTGGGTTCGAAGGCGGCTCTCGGAGCCGTGCCGGTGACACAAAGTGTAGTGGCGGGAGAGACGGGGAAGCTTAACAGACATAGTCAACTGGATTAAGAATGAAGGAGGTGAAGAGTATTTGACTTTCGGTGCGGTGACTAAATGACGGGTAGTGAGAGCGACGGGCGTCCCCGTACCAAACGAATGAGTCCTAATAAATACCTACAATTCTGAGTATGTATAGACCGACTCCCCCGAGTCTCCCATATCTCACATCAATGTTCAGTTCGTAAAGGTACTTTCTCTCTCACATCATGGCTGTCGAGATCTACACTAGGCCTTCAGATTCTTTTAACAGAGCTAATTTCATCTCATATCCCTATTGATTAGTAGTAAAGTTCGAGCCGTCCGCTCGGGGTGGAATCTCGATTGTTTCTCTTTGTTTCCTCTCTCTATATTCGAGTCGATTTTTGTTTTTTCTTTGCTTTGCCTTTCCTAATACAGTTAATACTTCGGGAGCATATATCCTGTACTCAACACGTCTAATTATTTAAAAATGAGAAAATATGCACCCATTTGAAATTCTCTGATTGTGGAGTTGAATTCCCGCGGACCTCCGTCCTTTTTAAAAAATGGCAGAGAATGAATGAGACTCGCTATTGTAATTACGTTCTGTGAGTGTGTACATATTTAGTTATTATAGATTAACTGAGCAGAATTGGGGAACGAGTCCTTTGAACTCAAACGACACTCAATAGAGAAATATGAGAGATAAAACGTACCTTGGAGATAATGTGTTCCATCAAAAATGACTTAATCTTAACTCCACATAAGAGGCGACGTATAATACACATATGTCACAGAAGAGAAATGATGGGAATGGAAGTTGGGACCTCAACCATCCCACACTGCCTACTAATAGTTATATAAGCACAAAAGACACTAAACTCACTGGAATGTGTACACTCGAAATACAATGAGAGAATTATAATATTATGTATATAAGAGTTGAATCTCAAGTTACAAAGTTGGGGTCCTCGCTGAGAGGACTTTGAGAAACAATGTGCACATAAGAAGACATAAAGTTATACACTTGTATATATGAAACTCGTTACTTAGGATTAATTAAACTACTTCGTAGACAAAGGCAATTAATTTTTAATCTTAATTAACATTAATTGTTTCCCCTGGCATGCTTCATACATTAACTTAATTATAAGTAATGAGATGTTTGGAATTAATTAGGCTGTGAGAGAGCCAAAAGCGACGCAGCCGGGACTATAAGAACTAATTGTGAGCGGCGGGGAAGGATGGCCCTTGACTTTCCCACCGCCACTCCAGAACTAGACGTTCTCGCCCTACGCACGCAACGGACAATGAGAGGAAGTAATTAGACGTATCCCTACACAACTAATTGCAAGATTAATAAAGACTTCCCCTTCATGGGAAACCCACATAACGAACTCACTTTGTCAGCCTCAAGGAACGTCCAGTAGATAAAGACACACATGCAGACGGAGATTATAAATACAGAGTTCCATTCGCACGGCCCTCGACCGAGGGCGAAGAGAGTCACAGAAGAGATCTACGTCTAGAGTAAAGACAAACATCATGGGTGACTCAAGAGGGTTTTAGCACTCGTCCAGGCCAGGAACCTCGGACATTTTGAGACAAGTTTGAGAAGGCGGACTACACTCACCCTATCATGTATATTATATGCTTCACATAATATATATATATATATTTATATATATATATATTATATCCTGTAGAGTAGATTAGTATCATAAATGTAAAATGTCTCCAACGAGTCCTATATAGTTAAGATTTCACCTTCAGAGTTCCTTATTAACACATTTAAGTAAGTATTAGGTTCACTTCCGTGAGTCAAAGTCAAGTGGGAATGCTCTTGGTGTCGTGTCGTCTCCTCCTCCCCGCAACTCAAGGAGTCGACAGAGTGGGACGCTGGACTCACTTAGAAAAATAGACGGCCTTTCTCACCGCTTAGAGGAATCTGCCTAAGCTAGAACACTCGTCTAGAGATCTATGGAAGAATCCCAGCACACTTACCTCCGTCCGTCCTCCTACATCTCCCTTGATATGTGCATCATTCCCAACCACCCCTTTCTCTCGGGCCGGACCATCGCTACAAAACCGCAAATAAAGACGCAAAGGGAGGGATGAGGAAGAAAATAATAAAAACAAACTCAGGTGAAATCAACTTTACTTGACAATAAATGAGAGTAGCTGTTGAGTAGATTAATTTCGTATTAGGTCAATTAATACAAATCATAATAATATTAATAATAATAATAATAATAATTGTAATAAATATAATAATTAAGTAGTAGGTCCCAACAAATCATAATAGATATATTAGAGATGTATTTGCAAATCAAGAGAGGCGTCAGCCGTGGAGGGAGAGCCCTGACCATATCCTATATATATAATACATCAGAGGTGGAGATCCATCCATGGAAAGAGACACACAGGGGAAAGCAGCTGTTAGAAGATTACTATATATATAAATATGTGTAAAGTTGCTCCCAACTCGGTCACCTTCCGAGTTGACCGGCTAGCCCGGGCAACACGCAGAGTACACAAGCACTTTATTGACGTTTCAATTAATGAGAAAACATTAATAAGATAATACAATGGAGAAAAGCCACTTGTTAGGAGGTTGGAGTTATTTCCTGCGAATAATTAAGTACATAATGTGGAGATGCAGATACGCAGGGACTAGAGAAATTAGCTTGACTATTACAGGGAGACGTTCGTACAAAGGAGGTAAGCGGGAGGGTAAGAAATTAATGAGAAGCATGATGTAAAATTAATGGTGGTGGGATCAATGGGGATCGATGGGCCTAATGGGCTGCCTAAGTTCATAATATATAAATGGGGTGGTGACTAGCGGGCGAGTGACTAGAGGGGAGACTTTGACCCGGGGAGGAGGAGACCCAGAACATCTACATCGTATCCAAACTCCCAAGTCATATAGGAGGGCGAAGGAGGGCGGGTGCCGCGTGGGTCTACCTTCATTTTATACTTTTTAATTCTTCACAGTCACTGTCACAGTCATTTATTTGCCTTTGATGCGGCGTTGGTGGTGTGGTGTGGCGGGTGGAGGGGCCTTACGCCGTCTTGGTCTTGTTCGTCTTGAAGGAGACTTGAAGGACGCGGTTGCCGAGGGTGTAGCCGTTGAGGGACTGGATGGCCACCACTGCCTCGTCGTAGTTCGTCATGGTGACGAAGCCAAAGCCCTTGCACTTGTTCGTTTGCAGATCCCGGATCACCTTCACGCTCTGGACTGCCCCGAAGGGCCCGAACAGCTGCCAGAGAACGTTCTCCTCCGTCTCAGGGGCCAGGTTGTAGACGAAGATACACCATCCTGCGCCGTTCATCGCGTTTCCCGGAATGACTGTGTTGGCGAGGAGGTCACCTGCCAGCGGTGAGTACCTGCAAAACCCACAATTAGACCCTTTCCAAAGGCCCCTCTCCATCTTCTCACGCACTCGGGCGACTCTTCCACCCGCGGTCGACGACTAGCTTTGAAATCATATCGATTGAAAATGAGAGGGAGCGGCTGGGCCGGCTCGACCACGCCGCTCCGCTCGACCAGCGGCCCTCGGCCCTCAAGTGGCCTCGCCCGCGGTCGGGAAGGAAGAGTGCGAGGAGAAGGACTTTTTCCGCCCCAAACTTCCGAACAAAAAACTCCGGAAGGGCAAAGAATAAGGAAACGAGAAAAGACGAGAGGAAACCGAGAAAGACTAAATAATGTAATTTACCCACAAATGAAGATAACTGAAAATAGATACTGACCTCTGCAACCCTTTGTTTATGGCCAGCATGGCCTTGCCAGTGCTAAAAATCAAACAGAGAGAAAGCAAGGTAAGAACCGAGAGAACAAATTTAGTAAATGTGAAGAGTCAACATGTAATAATAAAAAAACAAAGGATGGGCCAGATGTGTGTTAATGAATAATAATTTAATTCTACAATTGATAATCCAATAATGATACGGAAAAACTATAAAAGTAGGAAAGTATAAAAACTACTTCAAGAGTCCAAACGAAAATAATAGTTCTACATTATTTAAATACAACTAGGAAAGGACTCTTTACTTGACCTTCCTTCTCTCTACTCGCACTTTCCATTTTAAAATTCCAAATCCAAAGGCAGTTCAACTACTCAAGTAGTTGGTCAAATTATATTTCAAATAATTCCCCACGTTAAACAAAGGCTGAATTAAATAAGGAGTTGAACAGAAAACAAATTGCTAAAATGGCAAAAGACCCCTTGTGAAATCAAAAAGGGGTTTTATTGAAAGGGGATTTTGAGGAGCTGGGCAGCGGCGTCTTTCCAATCCCATCTCAAATATTAATATAGTGGATTCCAGGAATTGGACGCTTTGGCATCTCAACGTCTCCTTGGCATTCTTTCCTCACGAGAGGAAAAAATGTGGTATGGGAAAAGTTGATCCATTCTCGTTCTTAGAATTCCAGGGGAGGGGGCGAATTCCAACCTGTGCCTCTCATGAGTAGAAAATAATTATTTCCAACTTGAACGGGTTCTATATGGGGTGAGTTTAAGGAGGAATGTGCGGAGACTTTTCTCTCCGACCTTTCTTTACAACTCACAACGGGTTTCCCTAACTTCTTATTTCCAACTTATTTCTTTTACATTTGTCCCAGTTTGAGACCCATCAGAGGTCAATGGTCAATTGCCTAAGTTTCCCATGGATTTGGAAAGGCCGAGAGTGTCCGCTGGTGTAGTGTTCTCATTGGAGACACTACGCACTCTCGGGCTTAAATGGATTTTGCCCTCTTTGGGCGTGAGTGTCAGAGGTCGAAAGAGTGCATGTAAGAGAACAGAGAGTCTTGGAGAGGAAGAAGGGGGCAAAAGGGAAGGAGAGGCTCTCGCCTTTTCTGGCGACCCGGAGTCGAAAGAGAGTGAGTCAACGGAGTTGGTGGAAGTTGAAGATCGGTGTGAAAGTCAATGTTGGGCCAAGTCGGGAGAGAGTGATCGGTGAGTGTGGCGCTGGTAGAATACATTTTTATACTGGGAGGTAATGAGAAAGAAGCAAAGCAAGCGGGGGAGGGGGGCGCTTGGCTCGCCCTCCCCAGGTGGGAGGCAGTAGTGGCAAGATGAGCCGCGGATAGCTCACCTGGAATTGTGTGAAACAGGTAAGTACCGCAGTCTGCCAGTGGCGTGGTGGATGGGCCCTCCGAAGCGCCGAGCCGCCGCGGCTGCCTGTGGAGCTGCCAAGTAGGCCGCGAGTGGTGGAAGCGCCTTCGTATTGTTGCTTGGGTTGTTGGCGAATTTGACTGTGACTGGCTCAGTGGAGCCCTTTGGAATGGTGCCGTTTAACTCCTGAATCGCTCGCTCCGCCTCCACTCTTTGATCGAAGCGTATGAATCCAACGCCCTTCGACAGCCCTGGTTCCAAATCCATACATACTGAGACCCAGTCAAATTGTAAGTGAGAATCCATCCATCTTATACGTGAGCGACCGGACGAGGACCACCGAGCCCACCCGACAAAACAACCCGTCCGCTTACATACTCCTCAACCCAAGATTTTTACCACCAGTCGGCTCCCATTAACTTCCCATGAGGACAAACCCACTTCGCACTCCCAACCTCGAGGTTGCATGGAGAATATATAATACATCCTGTCTCCTCCATTCAAGGGACACACTGAATAATTGAACCCGCTCGGGAACTAGATCCTTCACTAAATTTTAGGAACATTCAACAAACTTATTGGCAACATTTCCCCATTCCCTACACGTTCACACTATCACAGCTCTCCTTATTAACGCTCGCAAAATGAGATCAATTTAAGAGCAAAAAACAAAAACAGGAAAATTCATTTGTAATCCAAGGAATTAAATTTAATGTTCCTTATTGGGATACTAACAATAAGTTTTGCAAAATATTTAAAATTTATTTAAGTTCATATTTTAATATAGACATGAAACGACTTTGATTTTTATTATCGTTTACTTATAATTTTTAGGCACACTTTTATATTGTTTTTACGATCTCATTCTTTTTCTAATGGGAGAACGACTCGGTGAATTTTAAATTAGTTGGGCCTGACTATTTATTTGTAAATGTAAAAGGAAAGCTCGGTGGTCGCTCACTCAGCCTCTATTGATTCCTTATTAAGGAGAAACTTCAACTTACCCGTGATGTTGTCACAGAGAATCCTCGAGGTGATGATTCGCCCAAACGGGCTGAACAAACTCTCGAGCTCTTGTTGAGTGAGGTTTTTCGGGAGCCCGCTGACATAAAGGTTCGCTCCTTTGATCGCCTCGCTGCTCGGTCTTGCATACGAAACCTTAATACAAAAAAGGGTTAGAAAAATGTTTAGTGAGAATTAAGGAGGTTTATCCAAGGGACGAGTCCTTATCTTCGCTCCATTCATAACTACTAATTTGGCTTCATACAAAGTTTGTGGGGGAAAATAAGAAATGAAAGTTGGGAGTATGAGAAGTCCATTATTAGAGAAGCCCATTAGCGATGAGTCTGGGGAGTTAAGAAAGAAGTGGCATTTGGGCTAGAAGTTACCAGTTATGTAAATGTTTTGCGATTATGGACAAAGTTTTTCCATTTGTCCGTGAAGGAACTGGAGGAAAAGGATATTGCGGGAGAATGGAAAAACAATGAGGGGCAAAGTTTGGAAGACGTGTTCGGATATTAATTAATTTCTAATCGCATCACTCCACACATGTCGGCGGAATGCGGACGTGTTTGGATGCCGCTGGGCGAAGGGAATTGGAGCCAAGGAGCTCAATTAAGATCCGAGTTAAATGACGTTGAAGGGAGAGGCGAGAAAAGAATTCGAGCAATATCTCCGAACCTCGTCGTTGGTTCGTTCATTAAGGAATCCGGGTCTGGGTTTTCTCTGTTGCCAGGAGAGTGAGGCCCCGGCCGTTGGCCCTCGCTCATCCCAGGTACGCGGCTCGAAATTAATTCAGACCTCACCCAACTCATCCGTCTGGAAGCAATTTGAGGTCTCGGGAATACCTCAGCATTCCTCCCGAATTCCCCGCCCGGCTCGAGCCAAACCGCCCAAGGCGTCCTCAATTATTGAAGGAACAAATCGTCCAATTAGACAATCGCTCAGTTCCCACACTGGTGTTCCGCATTCCTTCCATGGGCTTTGAATTCCTCCCGATAGCCTCGGATTTTACTCTCCCGTTCGACTCCGCCGCCACACGCGGAATCCCAAACGCGTTACTTTAATCTCGGAATATGAGGAGGGGTCAATAAGGGAAAGTGGAGGGTTATGGTGCTTTGAATGACTCTCGCCTTCGTTGGTGGGACCGTAAACGTGAGAATCTCGTAAAGAAAACATCGACTCACCTTTATTGTCTTATTCTGTAAGCGAAGGCCATTGAGTGTGTTGATCGCCTTCTCAGCATCCTCAGCTCGATGGTAGTTGACGAAGCCATAGCCGAGGCTCTGGCCTGAAACCATAGAAGAATCTGAGGTTACTCTACTAGAGTGTTCGAACCAAATGAAAGTAATTGGAAATGAAAGTATGGAAAAACCCAGCGGCTTACCGGTGATCTTGTCGCGAATCAACTTGCAACTCTCCACTTCTCCAATGGAGGAGAAAAGAGACCGAATTTCCTCTTGAGTCATCGTCTGAGGCAAGTAGTTGACGATCAAATTCGTCTTGCTCTCCTCGAGTCCATTGTTCCCCGTGCTATTCGGGGAAGATTGCGACCCGCTCATTGCCATTCCTCCGCAGCCTTGAAAAATAAGTCACACTTCAAAATCGCGGTCGTAAATAATTATGTTGTAATAATAATTTCGTCCATCAAGAATGTATTTTAATATTTTCATCAGAATCATCCAATAATATCATAAAGCTATTCAAGACGTGATGGGAAATAGATTTCAAAATTGGGTTTCTCTTTCATTAGGAAATTCATATGGAATTTTTTAAAATCTTTTCAACGGTTTTAATTTCACAATTCGCCATTTTTATTATTTACCACATTTACTTTTATGGGGAATGCTTAGAGTTGAAAATTTGGCTATTATCCCCAAGTAATTATAAAATAATTTTTAAAATTTGTCTGCAAATAAAAAATACATTAGCACGAAACTGATTGATATCTATGCTGAAAGGTATATAAAAAATGAAATGTTTTTTTAACTAAACAGTCAACTGGCTGGTTGAGAGGACATGGGAAGTCTGTCTAATAATTACGTTTGTTTTAAAAATGAATATTTGAGTTTAAATTACTGACATTGAGATATTAAGACTTTAGGAATGACTTGAATTCCTAGACAGTTTTTATTTAATATTTTCTCTATACTTTTTAGCATGTGTGTTTATTCAAAAATAGTTTTTTGGTCAAGGAGAAAAAACAATTATGTTGAATTAGTAAACATGCCTATGGGGTCAAATTGTTAATATTTTAATTGGCTAACTATTGATTATTAGCGAAAGAGAACCGTGTAGCCATTTCATTTTGAATCTATGTCTGAGGACATGTCTACACGAAATGTCCAACATGTTGGTATGTTCTGAGTAATAGTAATAGTAGTAGTTTTGTAAAATATGGTTTCATATATATAAGTATAACCTGAGCCTCTCTCGAGTGTAAATTTATTTGAGGAGTTGTGGAGGTTTGAGCCGTTTGGCTCGAGCGGGGTTGAACATCCGACTTCCTCCTCCTCTTCAATGAAAGAAGGATGTGTGGTGAGGAGGGGATTTCTCTATTTATGTGTTTACTCACCGTTCTGCATCATCCCAAACTGCTGGTTCCCTTCGAGTTCGTAGGGCAGAGCCTCAGCCGGGGCTGGGAGCGAGAGAGCAAGAGGATGAATTGGGCCGGGCAGGGTGAGATTTCCTCGGAGTAGGGCAGTCTCGGCGGTGAGCAACTCCACGTTGCTTACAAGTCCACTCCTCGGCAGAAAGTTGAGAGGGTAGCTGGGGAAATGAGAGAGGCATGAGTTCGGACGCCGGACTTTGCAAGAGGTGTGGGATGAATCGGGCAGGGCGGAGGAACGATGAGTTTTGATGGAATAACTTTTTTATTTCTGGCCTCGTCCCGTTTATTAATAGCCCTCCGCTCTGATTCCCTCTTACCTCTTCCTCACATTTGCTATATTTGGACTCCCACGGCTCATTGATTTATGAAAGAGAGGCGGCAAAAGGGCCTCATTCACTCCGACGTATAATAAGGGAGCAGCAAAGGGTGGAAGTTGAGCCAAATGGACGGTGAATTCATCTCACTCCGGATTTAAATATTTAAAATGAGGGCTTCATCATTCCTCAGCCGAACAGATGGAGAATTGGGAAGCCTCATCTGGCCCCACACTCTCTTTTTTACGCCCTGGTATCGGGGAGCCAAGAGTTCACCTTTAGAATCTCTCTCACCAGCAGCACAACTCTGAGGTTTCCTCCTAACAACCTCGGAAGTGTTATCACATTCTCCGGCCTGCGATCCCCCGATTTCTCAATTTTTAAACCAGGAGAGAGGGGATGAGTCATTGAAGAGTCCCTTCCCTGGTGCCCTCAAATCTATAATGCACCATCCACACAATCTCCGCTCCATGAATGTATGATGGGGAGCTTTCCGGAAGGAAGAAAGATACAAAGTGTACTTTACCCGTTCAGCGCAACCAACATTGAGATTCGCGATTCTTCTGGGTCAGTGAGTGACTAGAGCTATCGGACTAGGTGGGTAACGGCGGCCTGTCGGAGGGAGACTGAGCCTGTCAAACATCTGCTCAACGGCTGAGGACCCCATGAGGGACGGAGGGGGAATCTCACCCAATGATTTTTATCCCTTGGCTCGTGGCAGGGGAACCGTTGGGCCAAGGGCCCGAACAGCTGAGCGAAACGACAGATGCTTTCTCGCTCAAGGGACACGTGCCAAGTTGTCTGTTGGCTTTCCTACATCCGTTGTACATGAGGTTTGGGAGAGAGATCGGCGCCTCTAATTAATAATCCGTATTGGCACGGGACTCCCCTTCTTCATTAACTGCATTTCTTTAATTCCATCGGAGAAACTTTTCCCTCCCATTAGACTCCCAACGCGGGCCCAATTGTTTTTCCTAATTATGGCACATCCAATTAATACTACAAACTTCCCCACTTTTACCTTCCCCCTTATTCGGAATAGTTGGGAACTTTAAACATCGGGACCAGATTCCCGTGTTTACATTTTAACGCGGAGCACGAGAGATTCCTTTGGGTAAAAATGAGTCGAAGTGAGCGGAAGGGAGATTCACCTGGCTCTGTGGCGAACAGAAGAGATGAGATGGGTGAGGAGCGGAACCAGACTGCGACATGAACCTCACTTCAATGGGGCTTTGCGAGACTGGTATTATAATGTGTGTATCTTATAGTGAGATTGGGCTGAACGCGGGGAACGCTGCACTCGGTCGAAGCCTACCGATGACTGAGCTTCCGCTTCTCTTGGTCTCCGAATGGGATCTCTGCCGGGAGTGGATCGGCTCTCCGGGAGCGGGATGGTCTGCCAAGGAGCCGAAGCTGCAACGAGTTCCTCAACTGACTTGCCCAGCTCCTAAAATTGGCCCATCTCCACACACCCGCGCAACGAGAGGGAGAAACGTGGGCCGCCCGGACACTCCCGCACCAACCCCCACTTCCCCCGCATTACTCTTATTTTAAGTAATTAATCTGGAGAGGAGAAAGTGCGGAACCGTCAGAGATCCCGCTATGCAAATCCTGTCCCGCATTCCTCTCGCATTCCTCTTTTTTCCTTTCCTGGAGATCGTCAACACCTTTTACCAATGAAGGACATTTGGAGAGATAATGTGGGCCGGTATGCGGGCGCTGCCACGAGGACAACCCTTCTTCACCCATGCGTCAATCTTTCTCGTCACTCTCAAGAGCTCAAACGTCTTTGTCAGACAAACAATTTGTTCCTCATCTGGGCTCATCTGTCAAGCGAGGTTTGCAATCTGCACCTCCGGCCTCCTCGTAGAATGAGAAATGACAAGGCTCATTTGAGAGCCAACCCAGAGTTTCCCATTGATTTCCCTATCGACATCCTCTGAGTCTGCAGCCTTGAAGAAGCGATGATTGGCTCATTAGTCCCCTTTGCCTCTCGTAATCAACTTCTCCGCACCGAATTTCCGACCAAGAACCGGGGAAATTGGATGAGCAGTCGGCCGGTCGGCTCCATTATTGCGGAAGACCTCATTATACTCTGGGTCCCATCTCAAGGAGGAGAACGAGATGAGAAATCCCTCCAATTCAATTACCCCACCTTTTATTCAACCACTTTCGCATCCAACGCACCCCTTTCAACTTATTTTCCCATCGTAAATAATTAGGCTTCATTGGGAATTGGAATTCATTGGGTGATTCCTCTAAATGTAAATTATACAGAGGAAGATTACAACTCCTGAGAGACGGACACCAATCCGATCTACCCTATTGTCGCCCATAGAGGAATTGAGATGAATCACCACCATATTCTACATTTCAACTTCAGAGCTATCGATTAATTAAATCTGAGCTCGTGAGTCGAAGAATAATCGGGAACTATCGACCGAGGGATCTCCGTATGTCTCGGGTTGACAGGGTGCCTGAGGACAAATCTCTCATCCGTCTCTTTCTTTGCCCCAACTTTCTCTTTATTTATCCCATATACTCCTATTGTGCTATTTGCTAATCCAACAGGGTACCATATCGTGGTATGTGTATATCTTATACATAAATATGTATTATGTATTTGTGCATTTCCCGAGTTTGGAAATTACGATCGCGGTGCATGAGGAAAATATTTTATTATTGTCTCCCTAGGAAATGTCATGTGGATGACTCGAATATGGTAGAGTTGTTAATCAAAAATGATAAGGGGCTAGGTTCATTTTATTGAGACTGACGCTTGACGCGGATAAATAAATTGTGTGACGGGGGATGGAGGAACCCGAATAGATCCTCAAATATTATTTGGTGATATTAGACTTGCAAATGGGACTTGTACTCGGAGCAGGGTAGATCAATTAATTCTGTAATTTTAATATTCAACATGGCTTAGGATATTTCTCCCTCGGTCGTTCCGGTGGAAGTAGTTGGACTTTATTCGAAGATAAGAGTCCCGAGACGCATAATAGGGAATGATAGGAGATGATGGGATTGGAATTTGAATTCTCGAAGGAAGATATTCGAACACACGTTATCTGAGGAAGTGTTATTATGTATCCTCCCGAGTGCTCAAAATTCACCGCCGATCAATGATGGCTCACTTGAGCCAGACCAAACAGCTGGCTCCTATAGCATGAGAAATATTGACCCTGAGGCCGCCGGCGGGTTGGCGGAGATCCGGCCCCAGGGGGAACGTAATGGAATGGCATCCATTATGCTCACAATTTCACATCCGCTCCCCTCCAGCCCCACCAAACAGCCACGTTGCAGCTACCCATGCTGCAGTATATAAACAGGGGCATATCAACAGTGGCGTATAAACAAGGGCATATGAACATGGGGTATATGTCTGTAGTTTGGAAGGAACCCTCTCAGCCCCTCCATCGATTCTCTGCTCCCCTTCTCGAGGGACCCTCAAGTTACCCTCGGTCGTTCGCCGGCATTCATCGGCCCTCCCTACAGTCCTTCCTATCCCAACCCTCTCACCACCAAATCCGAACATGTGTAGGGAGAAACCTCCTTTCTCTTTATGTTACCAGAACAATGCCCACTTCCTACCACCCCTTAATGTTCCCTTGCAGAAAAACCTCTGGCCCCTATCTAGGAACCAAAGGGACCCTCCAATGGGTGGGGAAAGGAGAAAGTTCCCGTTCCCCTCCACGGACTTCCTCGAGAGACTGGAAGATGAATGAATCAGCCGGGGAATTATTCTTGTATTTAATTACAGACTGAGAGTGAGAAATGAGACCCCAACTCTGCCAACCATCCATCAGAGTGAGAACAACAATTTTCGCATTAGTCGGAGTGATTTGAAGGTTTAAAGGAGTGACTATGGACCATCACCGCAACAAAGTTGAAAAGCCTCGGAGACATAATTGAAATTTGAAATACACTCTGCTCTCGAGCCGAATGAAAAGACAAATAGGATGCCTTTCTCCTAACCTAACTACGTCCTTCCGACATTCTCCACAAACGTGTCCCGTGAGGAGGGAAGCTAATCAGCAATACCTTTTCCTCATTTCTTATTCCAACGAACTTTGGCCAAATGAGCCCTTATCTACCCCTATGGGATATCTTAAACCCCGACTTGGAGTGGCGAGAAATCCAAATGGAGTGACCTCTGATGCAGAGCATTGCCATAGGCTAACAGGCTCTTTGTGGGAGATGGGTCGGAAAGGGATCGGCGGTTCATTCTCATTATTCCTCATCCTGGAGATTTGCGAGGCGTTTGGTAATGGAGCAGCTCAAATAATGTATCTCGCGAACGAAGTCATAACAAGCTGTTGCAGATGCTTTTCGTCCCTCGGGTAGTTGAGTCCATTCCACCTCATCGATTCAAAGGCAGAATGAGCTCGTCTCCCTTCCCCCATTAATTAGCATGTAGGGCGAGGCACCTGGTCCCGCCCCGAATAAAGGGGACATTTCGGGAGGGGAGCGAGATGAGTCACCTGGCCCTTGTAGGGCTCGCCGGCGGGAGGGTGCATGGGAGAGGACGAAGGGGATACTGGCCGAGCTCACCACCCCAGGAGAATCGATTCCGAACTTGCCCTACGTCTCGCTCCGCATAAAACGAGTCCGAGAATATTGGGGTTCTCTCACCACTTACACTCCCCCTCTCTCACTCACTCGAGAGTTGGGAGGGACGCCTTTTGGCTCGAAAGGGCAGAGGTGACAGAATGAAAAAACCCTCCTCCCAACCGCCAACAATGAAGGGAGGGATTTGGCGTGTTGGGGAACCGCCGATTCAAAATGGTGCTTGGGTGCAATGGGAGTCCTCGAGGAGGAAAATGCCGGGTGGGGAGCCGGCTGGCCGGCTCGCCTTTATTTAGCACAATCCCTGGCGTACCTGATTCTTAGTCGCTGTCCCGGGTTGAACTTGATGAACGAAGAGGAGAATGAAGGTGTTGGAGTAGATGGGCTCGAAGAACCAAGGAGAAAAAGAGCAACGAAAGAGACGAGCGACGACCCTCTACAAACGGAGAAAGAGAACACAACTGACGAGCTGGATGTGCAGGAACTAAATGATCGAAAGAAAGCGGCGGAGAGAGAAAACCCGACCGGACCTCTCCGCCGAAGGAGGGAACAGCCAATTTTCTCCACTGTCTCCTCCTGAGGGCCTCCTGACAGGCTCCTCCCGCCCGCCCGCCCTCAAAGGGACTCATCCGATGGAGAGGGCGCCAAGGGCCGGGAAACCGGATGTCATCCGTTCCGGTTCATCCGCCGGTGGCCGGCCCTGCTCGCTTCCCCACGAAGGCCTATTTGCGGGCTCGGAGGAGCATTTCCCTGCTGAGTACTCCGGTCTTTCTCCTGGAGCAGGCGAGGGCGAGGGCGTCTTGCGCTCACAACCTATGCGGATCCGGGAACCAACCAAGCGGGTTATGTGAGAGAACAGCGGGAGCTCCGAACCCGGAGATGCGCAGCCTCCTCTCCTTCACACGCTCACCACCGGCTATCTCGCCTTGTATGAATTCCCTTTAATTTCCTCCCTTTCTTGGGATTCTCTACTGATGTTCGGCTCATATTTTCTTTGTATAATCCTCATTCTTCGATCCCCCACTTGATGAGCTGATAAGTGGGAGATGTAGTGAAGGTGAAGCCGTCTCTCCCCACAGACCATCATTTTATCTGTCACTTTCAGACAGCTCTGACCATTCCACACACCGTAATATTCAATTCCTTGTCGTAGGAGAACTGGTGGGATATCGGGTATGTCTGGCTCAATATCACAACATCGGCATTCATCCTCTTAATGTAAATAATATGAACAATAAACCTTTGGGGATCTCTGAAGACTTGCCTACATTATTTCTTATTTTTTTCCTTGTTTCAAAATATATTGAACTCCTAGCAAACTTAAAAAATACACATACCTAATATACATAAATACAGATAACTAACTCACAACCAGCGATTGGTTGATTGTATATCATACTGTATATTTAAATTAGTAAATTGCTTCTGCTATGTGTTATTAAACTTTTAAAAATAAACATATTTATATCAGATTGTATAAGACCACAATTTTCTACTGGATTTCATGTCATAATATGTAGTGTAGTGTCTCGCATATTAGTTCACTTCACTGGACGCTCACATGAGCGTGATTTTATAATTCACTGAACCGACATGTCGAATACTTTGTGACGCAATTTTACCAATTCAATCCAGAGCATAGATAAGTATTTAATTTGTAAAATGATTATTTAATTAAAGGAAATACTATGTACCATATATTAGATTTAATTTACTTCAGTAACGACACTTTAGTATTTATTTTTAATCATACATGCATAGTCTATAATTTGAGTTTATATTACATCTTCAGACATAGTTACAAGTAAATATGATATACATATATAGTCCTTTTACACATAGTCCAAAAATTTTATACAGATGTTCTAATGTTTTTACTTGCTATAATATGGGAATAAAGAGGTTCACAATACATAATAAATGAAACCATGTATGAGCGCATTTGGCCCTTGTAGTGATATATGTAGCTATAAGTATTACATATAGATATGTATATTTATGAATATGTTAGAAGTGGATTTGAAAGTGGGGGAAGGGAAAGAGTTATAATTGAAATGTAGAGAGTGGAGTGATGGTGGATTTTATTTCTTTTCTCCCCTACCAATGCCATGGAGGGGTTCGGAGTGTAAATGGAAGAAAGTGACTTTTCTCAATTTTTCCATTTGTTTCACTGCTCGTCTTCCAAAATGCTCTCCCGTTTCTTCGGCCCTACTTAACTCCAATTTTTTCTCCTGATTAAATTAGCTGCAATGGCAATAAAGAGGCGTTTAGTGGAAGCGGAAGGACGCAAAGTTTTATTTTCCCCACCACTCCAGCGAAATATTGTTACATATGTATTCAAGCTTGAAGGAAAGAGAAAAACATAGGAGATTTAATAATATTCTCATAGCCATCAAGGCAGACTTCCTCCAGGACACAACTTTCCTATTTGCCAATTTAAGAGTGAATATATATGTGCCACAATAAAATTTATACACAAAGGATAGTTAATATAAAAAACCAATTTTCTTGATACGTGTCTGTTGAATGGGAGGCTGTAAAAAGTATTTATTATTTCAAGTAATGCATGTGCATATATATACAATGGGGAAACATTTGATCGTACATGAGCATATCTATATTTATGTAATATGGATATAAAAAATTCTCATGGAGGTTCTCCCATTATTATATAGCTCTCCTTGGAATATCTTTTTTTACAAATTCCCCGACTATAACATTCATAAGCATTTATGTCTGGTGTAATCTTGAAGGAAAGGACCCTATGCATAAGAATATAGTTTGAAATAACGAGGAGCGATATTAAAGAAATACCTAATATATTGATAAGAGTGGCGGTTTAGATTTTATCCGAAATTAAGGGTGGGAGCGGCATGATCATTTATTTAAACATCCTTTCCTATCGCCTTCCCCACACTCACGAAGCTTTAATCAATCGAATCCATTCGGATTGTAATTGGGGTCTCACAGCTTTTTTTCGAATTCCCATATTCCCTCCGAGTATCAAATGCCAGCTCATCAGGATTTGAACGTGTGCGGGAGGAGCAAGGAAAAGGCCATTTCATTTTCGCAAATTGCTAAAGAGAAATATTTTTCCCGTTCATTACTAAATACACACAAGTTGTCGTATTTTGTTGCGAAGCTGTTCGGAGCTAGGACTCCGGTGGTACAGTTTCAATTTGATTTGGGAACGACCATAACAAGTATTTATGAGGGATGGGAAAGCATTATACCTTACAACATACCTTCAATGTAGTAGATATGTATTAGTTACATGCAGAGTTCTTTCTCGCAGAAGACCTAGGAAATGATGTGTGAGCTTCTCCGTCGATCTATTCTCCATTAGAATATGACGCGTGCCCGAGTCAAATTTTTCCTTCCTCCTCCTTCTCATTCTCACTTCCTCCGAATTATTTAGGAGAAAATAAAGAGCGGAGCGAGGAGTCACGGCGAGCTCCGTCTTATTTCAAAAATTCTAATTGGACCAAATCCGCGAGTCAAGAGGAAGCAACAAGCTTCCCGTTCAAAGGTGAGTGCCCAGAAAGTTCGCAATATACTTCTGCCATTCACTCCATTCATTCCTTATTCAAAAGGATCGAGGTCAACAGACAACCCTTCAAATCTCATCTCAAACAAGGGAAAATCAAATCTAAGTCAGTCCATATCCCATCAAAAGCCAAGACAGGTTATACTTAATAGACACATACTTTACATACATACAATTTACTCTATATTCTGATATTCTACTAGTACGGTTCCCCTATTGGTATTACATAATTATATGACTATGTTGTAATATGATACGTATGACTAACAGCTACCAGAGAAATTTAATAAATCCTATAAAACAGAATGTTTCGAAGCCCACATGTAGCACATTGTGAAACACAAGGTTTATTCAAAAGCACCCTATGAGTATCTCTGTCCATTAAGCCTTGGATGTTTCTCCATAGAGCGTTTTTGGATGTCGGAGGATCGCAAGATGAAAGTAGATTGAGTGCCTTTGGCGAATAATCGAACGGGTTCGAATGTTCTTTCCAAAGGGTTCCGAGGTTCTGTTTCGTTGGGGGTAATCGCATGAGAGGAAGGGAATGTAAATCTGCGGTGCGAGGAAATGGGAGATCTCTCGAGATGACAGAGACCCGGCTTTCTCCAAGACTCCTTGCAAATATGGTAATTTCATTTTCCTCCAGCCGTCTAAATGTCCCTTGGAAGGACCTGGGCCTTAAATTGCCCTAATATTCATGTGACTCGGGAGGTCTTATCTAATTCCCTTAAACCATTCAAACAGAATATTAAAATGTATATTTAATGAGTCAAGAACTTTTGCCCACTCTCGAGGTTCCAAAGTTTAAAATGAAAGTTTCCCAAGTAGGGTCACAACCGGGTCAGCTTCGCTAACTTCTAACTCAATAACTTTAAAGTCATTTTTCTCCCTTTCACCACATTTTTCAGCTCTAGACGACGTGTTGAACTTCCGAGAAATGCCGTCTAATCTTCTCCTCTATTGATTAAAGGAAAGTGAAGGAAACCCCAACTGGGCGACATGTCAGGTGAGTTGAATTATGGAAAACATTATAAATTTTATATACCCCGACTCCATCTGGTATATTTGGATATACTTTCCCTCCCCTTTTCCCTCTCATTATTTACAACCTCACTTTCAAGGGAAAATATATTTCGAGCCAACGACTAAATATATTACATATCCACACGAAAAGGTCTTATAGGCATTGTATTAATATTCATTATAGTTTAAGTATTACGAGAATTAGTATTACTACAATCTATTATTAGAGTTATAAATAGCAACAATAGTATTTTATATATTTTTATGTATATAAGTGTATATGGTAGGTATACACACATATTGCCAATATCAATAAATATTTATGCTCAAGGCTCAACTAAATTAAATTGCTACAGTTATTTAGTAATGTTATTACATATTAAGTAACTACCATGTACTATGTACATAAGTGGTAAGTTCTGGGAAATTTTTTAAGATTATTAAAAGACTAAATAAAGTTTAAAGTTTTTGATGTTTGTTTGAGAAAATTTCTGTTAACTATTCCTTGCTTTCTTTGCTAATTAAATATATTATTGATAGTGTTTGTACAAGGTTTGTTTACGTGTCTGGAAAAATAATAGTCCATGATTTATTAAATGGAGCAGGACGCCTAGGAGCTATACAATTTTGTAATTTGGGTAAACATCCCGAAAAATATCTACCATAGAGACTCAATTCATTTCCAACTTTAATTGTCGAGATAAAATTAAATATATACAAACTTTCACTTTCCGGTCTAATCTTAATTTAAATTTTTGTTTTAATGCCTTTAAGATGGAATTCCACTGATAATTTGAATGATAATGTGAATGGTAAAAATGCGATAAGACCATTTTGGTTTCTTTCCAAAGATAAAAGTCTTCAACACTTCTCGGCTCAGTTTCCTGGGCCAGTCCAACTTCAGAATAGGTTATAGCAGCTCAATAATTACCCATAACATTTTATAAATACATAGATAACACAAAACACAGCACAAAGGCCTAGTCGTTACATTCACACAATGCACTTTGGGTTAAAAGTTCAAAAAAGTCCAATTCACTAACTCAAATTTGATTACAATAGAAGTTTATACCTATAGCATTAAGCACAAAAGTTATGTGTGCTTAACTTATGCTTAACAACAGATTTAATAGTAGCAAGCCCAAATGTGTACAAAAAAGTTGTTTTCTAATATCTTAATATTTATTAAACTTTAAATTTTATAGAGATTTGTAGATACATATACAACCATGAATAACCCATATAAATATAACCCATTAGATTTTTTATTCTCTTTGTTCTTACAATTACTTAACATTGTAGCATATCTAATTCAACATTTTAATGAGGCTTCTAAAATATAGCATATTAAGTAATGCTGAACTGAATGAATTATGTATTAAGTGTATGCTTTTCATTATTATTATTTTAATTATAATTGCTAACTTATGTAAGTATATGTTGAGTCAAATGATTACATATGCAATTTTACCTTTATTATTTCTTTAGAGTGGATGGCTTTCTTGAATTATATATGTATTTATATACATATATTTGAGAAGTTAAAGAGCTTAAGTTTGAAAAGCAAAATTTTTAGTGGAAGGGATATGTTCTCTGGTAGTTTTGGGTTTGTGATCTCTGGAATCATTTTATGTAATGATGTGAATTATGGAGAGGGCTAAAAGCGGGGTATCATTGTAGCATGTGATTATTTAGTTTGTTCTCGAGATATACACGATTACCATTTGGTTGAGAGATGAAAGAAGGTTGATGAAAATGATTAGTTGATTAAAGAGGATCGGAGTGAGTCTTATTTCCTCCTCGTAATGAAACCGTCATCTGAGAAGCGGAATTCGGGTTTTCCCTACTTTGTATATTCCTAATAGCCGTGTCAACGGAGAAATCTCATCAGGGTCTTGAAATCCTCCTTGAAATCTTTTTAACCCAATCATTTCCCCTAATCCCTCCCATCTCAAATTGGATGGGGAGACGTTCAAAGAGTCTTAACCCACTTACACTCCCATTAAAAGGACTTTGGAGGCAGTGAATATTATTTGGGAAATGAACTATATTTCATCATAGTTCCATTTAGCGGTTGATCCAATTTGAAGACTCGTCAAATTGGATAGCTCAGGAGATGGAAGTGAACATTCATGTTGGTCGGATTTCAAATTGCGCGTACGTTCCGGTCCGGTGATTTGGGAAAAGGGGATTTATTAGTATTCTCAACTGTGGAGCTCCTATTCTCTTCTTCCTCAACGGTCCTTATTTACGGACTGCTGTGTTTGCAAAATCCCGGTCCGATTCGGTGAGCCCAAATAATTGGGAGCGTTAGGGGTAATTTGATATTCATGAGGGAGGCTGAAAGTGAGTTGGGGAAGAGTAGGAGACTGACCGCACCAAAGGGATTACTTTGCTTACACCACCATCTTCCTCCACGCGTCTCGGGATAATAAATAGATAATTAAGTGGAGAATGGATTCCTCAGCCCTGTACACATGTCTCCCTCGTCATTCGATTACTTCACGACTCCATTTTCAAATCCGGCTCACCACACCGTGGACGGACTTCCCCACTTCCGGAGTGGAAAACATCATTTGTCCGCCAACATCACAGGATTACACGGATTCGCCCTTAAGGACTTCCACGGCTTTGGCCCCCATAAATTATAATCTTTTTTAAAAGCGGGCGAATTGGAAATTAGAAAATGATGTGATTTGTGGGAAGGCTGGAAATGAATGAATGGAAGAATGGAACCTATTCCCCCATCTTCTTCTCCGTCATTGTTCCATGAGAGTTGAGAAGAAGAAAGGGATGAGTCGTTACGGCCGTCTCTTTCACAACAATTTTGGCCCAAATCCGAATTTCTTTTCTTCCCATCCATATTATTCCCATCTCATATTTCGGCAGCAGTCGCATTATCCGAACATCAATATCCTCATCCTATAATCATCGCCCCCATCACTCCCCCCAACTCTTTTTTAATTTACCATATAGCACAATGTTTCGTGAACCAATTTGATAAGATCCATTAATTAAACGTCTCAAAGGCATTTGACAAGAGACATAGAGAACATTCCTCCTCACAATTCATCGAAGCCCTCCAATTGCCAGAATCCAAAGTTTTCCATTTATTAACTCCAAACACATTATCCCAATGGGATTTTGAATTGGCAAACAGCGCATTAAATCTCAATATAAACATATTCGTAAAATACATAGGAGAAAACATTCATTTTTTACATTTTACATTTTTTATGACAAAAAATGGCTTATGAAGATCTCGCAGAAGAAAGTACTTATGAGCTCAAAAGAGAAAAAGAGTTTCCAACAATTTTTTTATTCCAACTTTCTCTTTATGGGCTTCTGCATAGTCCCATGTAGTCGAATGTATGTGGCCCATGTTGGATTGTCATATCTTGAAGATGCGTGGGGGTTTCGCAACTGTAGCCCATGGTAATTTTTGAATTACGAGTCAGGAATGGCTGGGAAAGACGCCGGAGCCCATGAGGTTCCAAACGATAAACAAAAGTAAATTAGTGAGCTTAACTCTTCGGGAAGGCACGTTGAGCGGAATGGGGCTGTTAAAGGAAGAAAAATGGGTGGCGAGGGTGTGGAAGGAGCGCGGCGAAGGAGTTCGAGAGCTCTCTAATGATCCCTTCATTCCCCGCTCCTCCCAAATGAGAGGGGCTTGGAGGACAATGGAGGTTCTCAGGTGAGGGGAAGTCGGAGGCATCACGTGCCTAGCACCGACCTCCTCACAATTACCGACAAACTTCACCATATCTATGCATATCGACCCTTCATGGTTTCCTCATCAGTCGGCGAGGACGAGAGCCATCGACAGAACCTCGCCCTTTTAATTATCGAATTCCAAATGGACCTCGAGCCCTGGGACCCCCTTGACCATCCCGCCCGCATCGAGGTTCGTCGGCAAGGTGAATTACCAGCTATTATCATCCATTCTCCACTCGAGGACAATATTAGAAATACAATCAACCCAATAACAATATTTCCCTCGACATTCCTCGATTAATTACACCTGGTCGTTGGTAAGGGGGGTTCAAAGAGAGGCCAAGTAGGATTGGCATTTGATCTAATATTTAGAAATGAAGAGCTAACAGCGTCGTCTTGATTAATAAATTCATTTCTCTAATCATTTCGCTGTTGCGCCATCGGAATTAATTAAGTCCGGCTGGGTTGGGCAAAGTGGAGAAAGTCCAAGTTTCCTCCCACGTTCATTTCTCGGGGTCTTTGATGCGGATGATTGGATATGCGGGGGAAAGTTTGGAAAATCCACCTACAATTCTCCCTCTCATCTTCTCTCCATTTCAGTTTGACCCCATGAATTTAATTGGTAAGAAGTTTGAGGGGGAAAACCATCCCTCAGACTATCATTAGAATATTAAGGGGGTGGGAAGGAAATCCATTTTGGCCCTTCCTTACAAAAGAAGTAATTGACCCAAATTCCGAGCTTTCCCTTTCCTCTCCCTCTGAGTGCTTCGGCTCATTATGCCTCACATCCCCGAATTTACGCCCCGATTATCGACTTTCATTATTCCCTCAGTGGAGCCTGAGAATAATGAGTCGGATGTGGACCCCCTCCGCTATTAGAAAATGAAGCATGGCCCTCTTCCAGCTCGAGAAATGACTTAAATTGAGTCTGGGCCCAACTTCCCCTCTCTTCCACATCCCAAATCCTGTTTTTCAGACGGAAAAAGAGCTTGAAGAGGATAAATCAACTCTGGATGGATCTTCGGGAGCTGAAACCGGATCGCTAGCAAATCAGCTCCATCTCAATAAATCTCGCTTCATACGGGAGAGACAGCAATAATAACTTAAAGGCCAACGTGCCAAGCCCAAACCCACATTTATGCCAACTCATCTTTACTCTACTTAAAGACTCAATAAACCCAATTATCTATTTACTCTCACTTACCCCCCGATTCCTCAAACATTTACTTCATCTTCCTAACTTATGACTTTCAAGCCCTTTTAATGGGTTATTATCACATTGTTACCAAATTAGTGAATGAATAAATAATTGTTTAACTTGATTAATAGAGGTGGCAAATAAGCCTAATTATACTCGATTCTTGTTTTGTTTATTAAGCAATTTTTATATTAATCGAATTGCTAATCTAAATATGTAGGTAGGTACATCAATAGTATTGGTATATTTATACTTTAGTTATGTATATAGTTAATTATGGTACGCGCTAAATATTATGTATATTAAAAGTCAACAGAAAATTTAAGAAATATTCCAATTGTGCTTCTGCCGTTGTGCTTATGTTACATTTATTATATAAATTAAATATCTTATACGTAATGTTACCATACTGCTTTTTAGTGTGCATTAGAATGTATGGTGCTAAAAGCATCATTGAGCCGAAGTTAATATCAAGTTGGTAATGTACTTTAAGTATGTACTATACAACTGCAACATACACTCCCTGTGGATATTTTAATTCAGGAGCAATTTTTAAAATGGAACGTCTTAGCGTACAATTAATGATGGAGCTAAACACGGCACTTCCTGTCTTTATGACAAAAGTTGAAAAGATAAATTGAAGAGGCTCTTTAGATATACGGTATTTATTTATAAGAGAAGTACTCGGATTATGTACAGGGATTAGCATTAGAGATATGAACTTATAGGATTAGGTAAATATCTAAGCTATATGACGATGTTGGAGCGGAGCACAATGGATTACTAATACGATATCTCCTTGAGGATAATGGGCAAAGGAGTAAATTAGGAGGTCCTCGAGAAAGCCCCTTATTTATGCTGACATGGAGCGGAGAGTGAAGGGGGGGCGGACAGAGCAGCTTCGCAATAAACTCCGAAGAAAGCCCGGGTCGTTAGTTAGGGAAAAGAGCTATTAATGGTGACAGACGGACTAGGATTGTTGGAGAAATTGAAATTTCGGATTTGATCCCAGTCGAGACCAGACGACTGCTTCCCCACTTTCACACCATAATTGATGAATTTCTTTCTTTAAAATGAGAGGGGTTTTTTGGAGGGAAAGGCAGGCGGAGTTGACAGAAAGGCGTAGATATGAGCATTCAACACACCCAAGTTGTAAATTGAAATTCCGACTATTATGAAATATGTCGGGTCCAAGGGGTAGAGTAATTCAAAGAAGGGAGCGTGTATATCATCTGGGTCTAATAGTCTTATGAACTATTTTTCCCTCTTTGAGAATAAATGTTGAATTGAGGGAAACTAAATATTTATTTGGAAGTGGTGGAGGTGGAGAGGATCTAATTTATGGCCCTCTCAGGTAGTAAGGTCTAAAAGGGAGATTGGAGCCGAGACTCTCCAGCTTCTCCCAGACTGAGACCAAATTAAATTCTCTTTATCTTTGCGTAATGAAGGAGTTCTCGCGTTCAGTTGCGAGTCTCCCCCCCATAATTTCCCTCGGAGCATTATAAAAGTTTTGAGCCCATCTTTTACACAATCTTATGCTCGTAATCACCGTCATCATCATCCCACTCAATTATGCGGAAGAAGCCGAGGAATGCAAAGTTGAAAAAATGGGCCATGTGAGGTTTGAGGAAAGGAAAAAGTCCCCGTCACGAGACCCCAACTTTCTCCCGAACTATTTGAACTTTGAGCAAATGGAAATTCTGGAATTCCGTCTCTTTGTTCTCCTCCGCACTCCAAGTTTAATTCCAATCATTAGGGATTGATTTACGAACGACCGTCGATTTGGCATTCAAATGGTGTTGGCGGGGTTTTATCCGGTTTTTTCAATAGAGTCTGACGACAGCGATGCGGAGGGAGGTCTTGGCAACGTGACGCGAGTCGTCTTGCGACCGCCGGGACACAGCGGAAAGGCGAAGAGGGGCCACCTCTGCTTCGACGCTTCCTACGAAAGCGGTGAGTTGCCAATTTCCGGCCTTTAAACTCAAACTTCCTAATGGCCCCCATTAAATAGCTAAATAATCCAGGGGCAGTCATCAGCCATTTGAATAATATTTCCTTGAGGTCATAATGCACAATATGGAGAGTTTGGCATAAACCCGACGGACCATTTCCCTCGCGTCAACTACCATTGTATGGAGGAGTCATGGGATCTTGGCTCAACCGGACCATTACACAACCTTCATAAGGCTCCTGATGGGTCGCATAAGCTCATAAAGCGACCAAAGTAACGACTCCCTCAGTTCCCCATCTTTGGGAGAGGAATTGGGAATTAATGGGCCGTCGGGCTGGCGGGGCGGGCGGAGGAATTAAAAATGGCCTGAACACAAGAACCATATATCCTGATAAGTAGCAGAAAAATTCAATCGGGCCACGTATTTCATCAGAACCTCAAAAGCCCGAGTCAATTGTAATGAGAGGAGATGAGTGTTGTTGTCCGTATTTTCATTCAGATTCCCAGATTCGACTCCAAAACCCCTAATGCATCTGTCTGAGATGAAGTGAAAAAGTTTTTTCTCCCCATTATTATTTTTTGGGTGATGGGAGGGAAAGAGGCGGGGAATGTGATATGAGAGCTCCTTCAAGCCTTCTCTCCACTTCCTCTCTCGCCTTCTCCGAAGGGGAAAAGTGCCGGGCATTTATTATGGCCCTTTTCTCCCAAGAAACCAGCGAAACACAATGTGTAACATCTATAGAGCCCATACGGAGCACCAGTGATCTCTTTCTTCATGGGCCGAGCGATTCCTTCTCCGAATTAATCTTCCTCAATCTTCCGCTCCTCAAATTCCCTCTCGAACATTTTTATAGGAATTGAGTCTTTCTTCGCCTCTTCCTAAATGGACTACTTACGGCCTCCATGGGGTCCTTTTGTCCATTACAGCCCTCATATCTCATCATCCCTCACCGTCTCAATCCTCCGCAGAATGGGGCCGAAATGAATTCGCCATTCAATTACGAGATGTGAAAATGAGAGGCTCTTTTTACACAAAAAATCTCTTTGAAAGAGATCCTTCAAGATTTGAATTTCCCAGATTGAAAGGAGGGAAAACACTTATGTATATGATTCCAATGGAGTGGAACAGATATTTAATTTAATTTTTTAATTTTGAACCTCCTCATATCGCCCAAATCTCTCAAAGAGGAAAAAGGAAGAGGCCAATTAAGTGAGCAGGATCCGATTTCACTTTCATGCTTCAAGGTTCTTGACAAATGAAAATCCTTTCCTAATTTTCCATCTTTGTCTTTTCCTTCACATGGCTTGGGCATAGTGGATATTTAGACTTCACTCCTAATTAAGTTCGCCGTTCGTTTGAGCTCATTTTTCTCCTTCTTTTATTCCGCAAACTGCCATATTTCATTTAATGCAAATGAAGCAACATCGTGAAGGAAATTCCCATTGCCAATAGCCTGAACTAATTGTCTTACCTCAATTAAATTAAATGCTATTGTTCGGTTGCTATAAGGGGAATCTTGGGAGTTGAGGAGACTCAGAGGACGTTTCTTATGGGCCAACAGGAAATGTTAAATTTGATCGGGTGAGTCGTGTTAGTAATGTGAGGCATAGTGGCAATTAGTCCAATGATTCGAACTGATGATAATCTTAGTTGAGCCATTGGGAGAAAACATTTATTTGACGGGCCGTTGAAGTTTAACTGGACGAAGGAGTTTAATTCCGTCCCATCACTTTTTCCTTATCTTCCTCCTCCCATGCCCTTTAGAAACGAGGGGCTGAAAGAGAATTCTCGGTCCCAGGTTCATAAATCCTCATTTATGGGATTCCAATACTCAATAACTCTTTGTCCTTAAATGGAGATATCCCGGCTTTGTTTCTCATATAGGAAACCTCGGGCGCGTGGACTTCATTTCTGAGTTCGAGTATGACCTGTTCATCCGCCCCGACACGTGCAATCCCCGCTACAGACTCTGGTTCAACTTCGTGGTTGACAACGTGCGGGCCGACCAGGTAATTTCATTATTCAATGACTTCTTGTCCGGTAGTTAGGGAGAAGAAATGAATGATGAGACAAAGGGAATGGGAGAACTTTATGTGGCGGACGTGTTCCGAGTGGGCGATTAGACCCAAAGATATTTTGATACAGGGGGAAAAAGAGAAATGGCAGGGTCCATTTTCCCCCCAACGACCCATTCCTCTCCGCTTTTCTCCCAACTCATCCAGAAAGAGAAGGACGTTGAGAAATGTCCCAATTTCTTCAGAGACTTCCTTTTCAATCTTTCAAAGAACAGAATTTCTTCAATTTCCAAATC
The DNA here is from genome assembly GCA_034687125.1 of Neelides folsomi. Lineage (NCBI taxonomy): Eukaryota > Metazoa > Arthropoda > Collembola > Neelipleona > Neelidae > Neelides > Neelides folsomi. The sequence goes on from JAQGBZ010000097.1 coordinate 85,637, forward strand.
CTCATTACCTTGTGCAGGAGGGCATTTGGACCACTGGGACTTTTTCCACCAAAATGCAAAATCCCGTGAACATCCTTACATTACATCCATGCATTCCTTTGATCAACAAATTCGAAATGGATGAAAATGTCAAATGCTAAATTCACTACACTACAGACACTCAAGTGGAATTTTGCTCTTCAAAGTAGAAAATATAAAATAAACTATTAAAGAAGGGTGCTAGAAAAGAAATAATTTGGGTTAAAGTATTTTCCATGGATTTTTCAACCTTTAATTGTAATGTCAACATTCATTAAGAATTTTTACTCATTGAATTATGTAATTTGATAAAGTTTAAATTATGAAATAAAGTAAATCGATTTGCTTGTTTCATGAATTGTATTTTAATAAATGAAAAGTCCATTCGACTTTTATAAGCATTTAAATAAACGGAAATTTTGAGACACGTAATTTTAATTTACTTACTTTCCATTTAATTATTTTAGAGTAAAATTTATTATCCTATTTCCAAAAATATTCCTTTTAGCATTGAATCCAACCTATATAAATACTTGTCAATCTTCGTTGAAAAATTGCATTATAGAAGTTTAAAGGAATTCTGCCTAGTTAAATATGTAAATTCTGATATACCATATACCTTTACCATATAAATACTGTACAATATTTATGAATATACCTAACCATGTTATCATATGTCTTTATTAACATATTTATATAGGTACATAGAGGTATGTATACATGTGTGTATGGTATTTATGAAAGTTTATCTAAATCATGGCGAGTGAGCTTAAAATGACAGCATATGTATGAGGTAATAATGTGAAGAAAAACTGTTATTGTTCTCTCAAACTTATTCCGCCTTCTCTCGGAAAAGTTTTCTTGGAGGGAAATTTTGAATGTAAATTGGATCTTGATGTACGTAAAGTAGATTATACACTTGTGGAGGATTACATAAGTGAGTCGGATTTGGTCCACAGGTGGGTTAGGAAATGTTTTGATAAACAACGTTTTCCCCCTCAGCCAAGTCCGTCTTAATATTTTGTCGTCGTTTGAGCGAGCGGAGTGAAAGAGGAGAAATGACCATTCCCTGTCAGTCCCTTCATCCCATGATGAATGGAGCATAGTGGAAATAATGCCTTATATCCCTACCATAATGCGGCAAAGGCGGAATCGAGGTGAGATTGACAATGGTTACACAGGGAGTCCAGCATATGTAAGTATAATACCAAGGGAGAACTCTTCAAGTTCATGGTTCATTCCATCTTAATGATCCATTCGCCCGGACACGTTCTTTCGCTCCTCCTTCGCTCATCTTCATAAACGATCTTTTCGGACCAGTGTCCCGCGCATTAAGATAACTCCATCATATGCATACCTTATGCAGTATAAGGATGTACTTTATGTCTAAGGATGAGCACTAGCTTCCCGACAATGGCCGAGATGGGGAGTGATGGATAGAACTCGCCCTGAATTGAAGCATGGAGGGTGAAAGCGGCCCCACCCTCAGAAAACGACCGCCCCTCTCCACCTCAATATGTCATTCTTGTAATTCCATTTCATGACAAGGCGGCCCTAAGCCGCAATTCCGCCCGATTCATGGACCCAATAAAAACGAGCTTTCATATTATTGTTTTTTATTTTTCTCCACGAGGCCATCCATATATACCTAGTAACTACAGAGTATATAAATATGGGGTATAAAAGAGAAGGGCTGGGTGTCGAGTGACCGAGTCTTGAGATTATTGCTTCCCATCGCTCCATTTCTTATAGTGGCTCATTTCTCAGTGACGGGGTTTGAAATGAATTCCGTCCGCGGTTTAAAAAAAATAGGAAATGAAGTTTGTGGGATTGAGAGGTTCAATGAGAATTGGGAATGGAAGCTGTTGATAGCGGAACTTCCGACTCGACTGCCCAACATAATGGCGGTGGAGGGTAAGAGGATGATGAAGCTTTTCATCTCGCTTCTCCTACGAGGGCGGATTGTGCCTGGACGGAGACTCGCTGCTCCCGAGTGACAAGGAGGGATTAGGTCCTACATGAATTATTCTCTCTTTCCCCAGAATAATTGAGCTGGGAGAGTCGTTCGAGGAAGTTGACTCCGTTCCAGGTGGGCTTTGACAAGATTTACGCTCCTATAATTCAAATTTATGCTTCTCTATTTCCAGAGGGTCATTTTCAACATTGTCAACCTAAGCAAGGTCAAGACTCTTTTCCGAGACGGGATGACGCCGCTCGTGAAGACATCCTCAAGACCCAAATGGTAAATCTCATGTCCTTCCCATTTATTCCACATTATTCAAATAACTTTAAACTTTCATAATACATAATCTACAAGTGCACCTCGATCATGGAATACATACCTAGTATATCAATATTATAATATAATATCAATATTTATTTATGTACTACAGATATTTAATTTATAAAAGTATATAAGATAAATAGAGACAGACTAAAGAAGAATGATTAATACCTATGTAATTTTGATAAATCGCGAGCGGTCATTGACTGACTGAATGACTGTTTGTTTTACCATCTATAATTTTATACATATTACCTCCTACTCATAAATTATAAATAATAGATATGTTTTGCATTATGCATTCATATTGAGACATTTGTAAATGTACAATAAATACGCATATGTACTTACATAGGTAAGTTAACTTTGAAATTTTATTTAGCTTTTTATTAATATTTTTTCTTCATATTCATATGATATACTATTTATATAAGATAAATTATATGTTGTAGGTATTTATGTAAAACAATCTGTAGTATACTTACTTAACTTAGATAATATTGTGTATATCATATATTTATTGATTAATGGAAAAGCTTTGTAAATTCTTAAGGGATTATTGAGATAAAGCGTAAATCGATATTCGTATAGGATTCAAATGCCTTTTAAAGTTTCAACTTTTCCGTCATGGACAGGGAAAATTAAAAAAAACTCACGTTGTCTCATGCAAAATAAATTAAAATTGTTGAATTGGTAATCCGATTCTTTAAAATAGTTGAGAAAAAGGGCATGAAAATATTGGCAAGTTCTAAATATCATTTTATTGGATAAATAGAGAGAATAAGAGATTCATTTTTATTTTTCTTTCCAATGAAATTAGATCTTCGATCACCGGATTCTTTTACCATTGAAGGCCGTTGGATTAAATTTTCTTCTGTTTTTCAACTTTTTTCTCATTCCTAGCCCATCCAAGTTCTAACGATCGGTTAAATAGGTTGAATATATGAAAAGCGCGCAGAGCCCTGGAGAAGAGATAAGATTCTATTCCAATTCATGTGAATCGAGCCGAATTCCTCTGGAATGCTCTCATACATATTTAGATTATTTAGATAGGGGTAATTTATGTAGGGAAGATGTTGGAAGAAATGAGAAATGATTGGTAAGACGTAAGTGGATGAGGCTCATAATCATGAATCTTCCCCTTGAAGAATCAACTTTAAAATTTTATTTTCGGTCCGGGAGCCCCCAAAGGAAATTTCCGCAATATTTCATTTTTATAGGGGAATTAGACGGAGAGGAAAGGTGGAGGGAGAGGCGGGCGACTAATGGACTTTCTCCGCCCAAGGTCGGAGCTTGGCGGATTGAAAATCCTAGGATTATCTCCAACTCGTGTAATTAGCTTCATTTGCCTCGGAAGGGAGATGGGCTGAGTCAAGGGGGCTAAAAGAGGCTCATTACCATTATGGACATAAGAGCATTTAATTGGAATGAAGCTCATTCCCATTCAGGGCTCTTCTCCCAATCACCCCAATTCCTCTCACACATTTCCCTCCAAACTCCCTAATGACACAGAGAAGGTCGATCGGTCCCAAACTTGAACCGCACTTGAAAAATGAAAATGAGTCAGCGAATAATGAAATCCCAGGCGGGATGGTCCGAACGTCGCCATGGGAAATCCATTCAATGGACTAAGGGCTCGGAACTCATAGAACTCCCGAGCAAACTAAATGTTTGCTCGGGAGTTCTATGTTAATTCTCGGAAGGGAAAACATCATATCCGCAAGTGTAAAATCCTGTGTTGAGATCCAGAGATTTCCCATTACACGGATCGAACATACTCGTAATTGTGAACTTTCTCCTCCGCGTTTCCCCGTTCTCCTTATTCTCCACCAGTAATTTGAAGCCGTAAAAATTAATAGTCTTCTGAATGGAGAACACGAACGTGGAACCACTTTATTTTCTTCGCAATCTCCTTGTTTCTTTTATTCTCCACTAAATATTCCCATCAACTCACCTATCGCAAACCCTATGAATTTAATTTTCCACAATTCCCGCCTCGGTGGGTGAGGCGGAATGGTAGGAGCGAATATGAAAAAGACCCTCTTGGATCCTGCCGGGTAAATAAATACACGGGAAGTCCCACCAAGCTCCCGGTTCATGGGAACTTCTTTTATACAAGGCCGAGGAATGATGGATAGACCTCTTATTATCGAGGAGGTGTATCTGGACCCGAAGGATCCGCTTCATTCTCGCGAAACATTAGCATTTTAAATTAGCAGTAAATTACTCCAGCCTTTTCAATTTATGGATGGGCCCAGCTATTATAAATGGTACGGTGGAGAAGGGGCGGCCCATTAGAGCGGATAAATGGAATCAATGCGTTAATGACTCAAGAGCCCACCGAATCATTTTTCACTTGAGGTTCCGCGGAAGTGGAGCGTCATTCATCTCCCGCCCGTTTGTTCGCCCTTCCCCTGAGGAATGAAGAGGTGAGGAATAATAATAAATAAATGGAAATTTCGCGTGAGACTCCTCTGATCAATTATTTCAGGAACTTCAGAGGGTTTGAAAGGCTACAAAGAACTTTTTCTTATTTACAACTTTGCAAGAAATCCTTTTCACTATTTACAAGTTAGTAATGTGGTGGAAAGGGAAGGAAAGCTACAAAGATTGATCGGGAAATTATACATAGAAAGGTAATTATTAATTGTGAGTCATTAGGATTTTTATTCCCGGACTTTTTGAGAGTTGGGGAAAGTATGAGAGCAATGTGGGAATTTATTCCGCCCACGTTTGGCTTAAGAGATTCACTGGAATTGAGGAATTAACTTCAAGATATTCCCGACTTCAAATGAAATAATTCAAATGAAATAGTTTTGGGCCCTGTACTGAGGGTGTCTCCGTCCACGGGTCCTCTCTCCGCCTTCAACTGAACTGGCTTTATTTAATATCTCTACTTCCGCCAAAGAGGGAAAATATCATAGCGACTCGAGAGACCTTTTATAGCTTTTATAAACCCTTGAAATTAGAATTCCGAGCCGATTCAAATTTCAACTCTTTACGGCCTCCTAATACTCTCCGCTCCTTTGTCATTTGGGAAGGATATTATGAGAGAAGGTCCAATCCCACTCCGTCCAATCCTCTTTATGAAACCGTAAAATAAAGTAGAACTAAAATCCTTTCGCGTCGTTAAACATTATTTTATTCCCATCAGCAAATAACTCGTTTGACTCCAATCCACTTTTTATCATTTACACCTATTAATTTCATTGTTTCCAAAGTGGAGGAGGAACTGAACATAAGTTATTGTGCTTGATATTACAAAACTCATCTCTCTGCATTCTCCCTTAATGAGTTTTGAATTTTGGAAAGACTAATATTGGTCCATGGGCTAACTTGGCCCAACAACTCCCTTTTGAAGCAGGGAAGAAGAAAAGGAAGAGTGTACAAAGAAAGTTGGGCTCTATTTGCACATGCAAAGAACTGAGAGTCTTAAGATAATATTGTAAAAATATTGATTCTTCTTTCCCCACTCAAATTGAGTCTCTCTTGGAGTTGAGCAATGTCGAATCTGTGCTACTTCTGTCTTACAATCTCCAAATTTCCATATCCTTATTATATCCCAACCATGTTTGCCGCCACACATGCGAGCGACGTATTTAATATGTCCAAGACACAGTTGAATTAAAAAATGTATCATATTGCGTGTGGATGTTCATACTCGTGAGAAAGGCATACAAAGTACATTTTCTCAATTGTCAATATCTCTCGGGATATTTATCATGATAGGGCGGGAATTGTGGAGGAAAACAAACTTTTCCCAACTTTTCCCACAAAGAAGGGCACAATTTGATACACTCCTACGTCACAGAGAAGCATATGAATGTCGGAGAAAATCCAAAATCCGTTTTGAATAAATATAAAGGGGTTTGGCAAAGAAGGCTTAAATTTTTACAAGCCTTACCTTCCATTTGGGGCTTAAGAGTGGGAGTTATGGAGCTGAGCTCTCGTACTTCCTCACACACCTGTAGCACCGTGGAATAAAAGACTTTCAGATTTACGGCTTCTCTCCCCCAATAATTGAACACGCGAAAATAATATTTCTCTCTCACAATTATTTCTCAGGCAGCGGCTGTCGGGGAAGTACGTGTATTACCACAAGTCACCTGAGCATCGGAACCATTACATCCTCTCCTTCGCCTTCTCCTTTGACCGAGAAGAGGACGTCTACCAATTCTCCCTCTCCTTCCCCTACTCCTACTCTCGTGTCCAAGCCCATTTGAGAGCCGTGGAGGCGAAGGAGCTGCCGTTCTTCCGCAGAGACACCGTTGCTTTCTCCCTCGTAAGAACCAATTCCAGGGGCAAACAACGGGGGCAAATATTCCACTTTCATCACCAAGCCCATTAACACACCTTCGAGCATGGCTCGAGAGGGCAAATACACGCCGTCCCTCAACTCCCCTTTAAACTCAATTTTCATTCTCCTCCCCGAGTGCTTTTCCACATAAATACGCATCACATCCAACTCTTGCTCAAGGAGAGAAATGTACACAAAATGGAATGAATATAATAAATCCATGATACCCTCTGTATACCTAGAAATACGTCTCCTATACTTATAAAAATATATTATATTGGTAAACTGTAATATATATTTATATTTATTGATAACATATATTTCATACTTCCTAAAATATTAAATGCATAAGTACTTTCATGATACATAAGTATCTGTAGAGTACTTACATAGTATATCTAACGATAAGTACTACTATGTTTTATAGTATTTATGTACCGTATGTACCTAATAAGTATTACTACAACCATCATGTTACATTATTCTCATTAGTTTTGCCTTATGCGACAAATTAAGTATTGTTCTCATTTATTTCCTTGGAGGACAATTTTGTAAAAAAATGCTGTATACAGATAAATTCCCTTAAAGTCCAACTTGTGGTGCGCAATCTATAAAATATTTAGTGTTCACAACTTTGGGTTCAAACCCAATTTTGAAAGAATGTCTGATGGTGAGTATGTATGTGTGTAATGATGAGGATAATTGCCCAAGTTAACGCCTGGGTTTTATAGAAAGAGATTCAAGTTGATAATGGTCGGAAATGGGGAAATAGGAACTTTATGTCGTTTGATGTTGGGAATTTGTCCCAACTTCTCCAAGGATCTATTTCATGGATACGAAAAAGGGAGTTGAGTTGAGTTGCATTGAGTTCTTATGATGAGAGAGCTGAAGATCTCACCAATTTAAGAAGCGACAGTCAAAGAAGTCGGGAGATGTTTTCTCACTTTTCCTCTCTCAACCCATTGGAGCTCAGTGACGTTCTCCAAATATGGAAATACATATCATTTATATATAAGTATAAGAACGTCAGATCTTGCTATATTCACAACCCTCGATTTACGACTTCCTAAATTCTCATCCATGTTTTTTCATTTTCTCCCCACTAATCAATAACGAATAAATATTCCTCGGGAGTCTGGAAAAATATTTGAAATATGCTCAGCAATGGAGAAGTTTTTATATAAAAAAGAATTTTCCTCATTGGACCAAGATTAATTGAAAAGAAATGGAGTGTTTTTTTATTTAATATAAAATTTAAGTCAACATCCTCTCAGACTCATCTCTGTCATCCAAGTTTGGATATTGGGTATCAAAGGAGCTGAGGTTTTCAATGATGGGAAAAGAATGCCCAGATCTTTCCCTGTCCAATGCACATCCATTGAGAATCATTTATTCCACTTTTAGGAAAAACAAGTTTGACGTTGTGATGAAAGGGAATTTGATCTCCGTCTGCAACTGATACTTCCAGATGAGAAATAATTTGAGGAGGTTTGTGAGTGTAGGGGAATTGAATGTCCTCGAGGGTTAGTGGAGCGGAAGGGTGAAGGGCTCGTGGTTGAACCTTGGAATCTCCAGGAGTGGAAAGAGGAGGCGGTCTTTGAAGAAACACCTGTGAAATCCCTTTTTCCCGTTTTCCACCACAATGGGGAAAGGCCGAGAGCGGGAAAGAAGAGACGGGTTTGTAAGCCGAGAACGAGGCTGAACATTGCGGTTCTCTCTAACGACTCCTCCAGATGGAGAGGAACGAAGAAGAGCCGTCTCGAATTCCTTGTATGCGGGATCGATGCGACTGCTTCCTCAGGAGCTAAAGGGGACATTAGGAAGTATAATAAAAGAGAGAAACTTGGAGCACCAAAAGATCCTTCCATTACTTCCTCAGCCAACCCAAATCACTTACACTCAACATTGCCTTGTGTTTTTTTCCTTTTGTCCTCTATCTCTAATTACCAGATACTTCCCAACATCACAATACTTTACGTCCAACCACATTGTTTCAAAGGAAACTTTCCCTCATCCTCCCTCCCAAACTTAATCTCTACTTGGAGGGGCGCTCCAAACTTTCACTCCTTTTCTCACTTTTCTACTCGCACCAGGCGGTTTAATTTAAATTCTTTCAAATTCAACCCCTTCTGGACCACGAAGGAAACTATATTGGACGGGAGAAGCTGCAAGGAACATTAACCCCAATAATTGCTCCTCTATTTTACTCCAAGGGTCTCTTTGAGTCAAGTTGAGAGCTATTAGGAACCCTTGGTACTGCCACCCTTTTCCTCATTGCCTGGCTCAGCCCGGAGTCCTATAACTCCCGAGCTAATTGTCCAACCATGGGATGGGGCTCAAAGGACGGAGAGCATTAGCCCAAATTTATGCAGATTGTGAGGAATGGGCCATTTCCAGCGGTGACGGAGAACCTCATTGGAGTCTAATGGCGCTTAAGACCGTCTGAAGGGCCAATGGCCAGTTGGGGAGAGCTGTAAATATCGGGAGAAAGTTGGGAGGCTTTGGGCCACTGCACCAGTCCGAGCTCTTAGCTGAGGAAGGAAGTCGTAGTGAAAAAGGGATCCTAAGGGACTTTCCTCCCTCTTCATTTCTAATTCGAAGAAGGTGCCTTCACATTTCCGGACTTGGAAGAATCCGCCGGAGGAATGCTAAACCTCTCAAAGTCCGCAAACACAAGTTTAAGACTAAGCCCCTCCAACCTCATTGTTTCTCATTTCGATTAATTCCCCCTTGAAAATAGTAGAGTTGGTGTGTTATAATAATACATTTATATTTCATCACGATGAAATATTTTGACACGCCAAATATATTCTCAGATCGTGTCGGAACCAATTAAGACTCCACTGTGATGTATGCAGATGAATAAGTTAAATAAACACACATCTCATATACTACAGACAATAGATCCTACAATATTATATCCTTATCACTATACTATAAGAGTATTTATTATAAATGCATGCGTATAGGGTTTTGACTTCCACTTGACACAGAGTTTTATTCTTACGAGGGGTTAGAGTTGGATTTTCCGAGTTGTCAGTTTGTTGTCGAATCGAAAGTCAATCGGAGCTGAGTAATTTTGACAGAGAGAGGATTAAGGGGGAGAAATGCGGTGTTCTCTGAATTTAATTAGGAGGTTGGTAGAACTCGCTCATTCACTCCACTCGGTCCCTTATGATGCGAGGGATAATTTTATTGTCTTCCTTAACAAATTCCTTCCAACACTCTTGTTCGAATCAACAAATTCTCAACTTTTCACTAAAACCTAAACGTACTTATGCTATGAATATATAACAATTGTATAAATATTTATTCTCCATTCACCAACATCAAAGCCAATTAAACATGCCATCAAAGCTCAATTTTAACAAAAAATTTTTCTTTAAAAAATATTTAAAAATTTTACATTTAATTTTAAATTACTATAAGATAACAAATTTTTAATTATACAGATATTTACTACATTTATGTATTTTGTACGGAATAATGATATTATTTATCCATTAAATAATCAATAATGGAATAATATACATAAATTGTACAAATGTCAACAACATAATTTTGTCTCGTTATTTGATTATTTCCAATGATGGTGTAAAAACGAGGGTAATAAGTAAATAGTTGAGTGGGTGTAGTTGTTTGAAAGAAAATGTGAAAAAGGAATCTGGTTCTCATAGGATTCTTCGTCAAGGGGAATGTTTGATGTGAAAAGGGTTTGGTTAATGCAAGTCAGCTTATTTCATTCTTGACTCCTCGGCTCACTTTCTCTCTCAAGAGCTCTTAATGCTTCTATTGCCCTCGCAAAATTTTTTTGAGAGGATAAAACGCTCTTTTGAAAAGAGAGCCCACAGTGAGGAGCCGAACCAACGCCAGTCAGCTTTCAAAACTTTGTCATAAATTCTCGCGTTTTTGGCAAACTTCTCTCCCATCCATTTTTCAACTCTCAAAGAGCCTTCTATGTTTACGGACAGAACAAACGGAAGGTTTCTCTTCCATTTCTTATAGAAAATCCCCCTTCTTTATATTTATACTTCCGACATCCCCGTTGAGAAGTGTTCTTTTCTTTCAACTTTAATTATCGTAGTGGATTATCCATAGAAAGGGAAAATGCTGTTCATTTGGAGGATCCGCCGAGTAATGATATCGATAACTGAATTGTAGCATAGTGATAAATTGAATAAATGTAATTGAAGGGGCTGGTTTGATTAAGAGACTTGGGCAATAATGAGTTTGCGGTTTCTCTCTACCATGATAGTGATATTAATAGGAGATGTCCAAGAGACGGTCGACGCTGATGATCTTAGAAACAGCTCACCTCTCAACTTGTGAAGGAACGCATCGTTCATCGAGTTCCCAAGGGAAACCCGAGGCGGGATAATCATCTCCCGCCCAAGCACTCCATAAACTAAAGTGCCATAATGTCACGAATGGATCATCTGTATAGAAATTCTCCTCCCATTTCACTCCCGTCTATACCCATATATTCGAATACATCCCTGGGATATGGATTTGAGATGGGATTTGCCAACAACTTTTTCTACCATCAAATTTATAAACTTAATAAACTTGAGTTGGTGACAATTGGCCCAACAATTGCCCGCGTCCCTTTCCACACTCCCTGCTCTATTATGCATCATATTAACTCCAACTTTGTGCATAAATCCGGAGCTAAAAGGCTTTCCTTTCCCCACTTCAACAGCCCCGATGGTGAAAAGTAAAGCCAATCAAATTTTCGCTGCTGCAGTGACTCCAAACTCCCCACATAAGAACACACAACCCCGGTCCATGTTTTCATTTTCCATATTATATAGCGAAATTATGATATGTGGCCTGATGGCGAGATACTCAGTTTTCGCCTATTCAAATCCACTGTATCTCCACAATTTCCGGCTGATACCAAATGTTTATTTTAACTATATAAGGAATGTTGTCATAATAGGAGGCCATATTTGATACTCGCTTTTAGCCGGCGTAATTTAGGAGCGATATGAGAGAAGCAACACTTTGAAGGATTATTATCTTCTAACTATTTACAAGGCACATATGAAATTTCTCGAGGGATTTTCCAAACTTTCTCGTCTGTGGCGCGCCTTGAGGGAAAGACATTTGAAGGCCCATATGGCCTCACCCAGCCCCAACAACACTTTCCCCCAAATTACAACTCCTCTGCTTTTATTAAAGAAGGAGACGGAAATGAACTCCTCCAACTTTTTTTATTTTTCATCGTCCACCTTAAATTGACTTTCAAAATTGGAAGGAAATGCCGAGGTTCCGCCGCTTATTAAATTCCCATACACTGTACACACTGTCTTTTTACAAAGCGAGCTAAGCTTAAGCGAGTAGATGTGAAGCGTAAATAAAGATAGTGGAACCATAAGACCCAACATTTATAGACATCCTCTTGAAATAACTAAAAATCTCAAAGTTCATAAATGGGCTTACCAACTCAGCCTTTACTTTTTCTCATTACGCCCAACTTACAAATATTTTAACTTCTTAATTAAAATGATAATAAATTTAAGCCTGTGTACATCTTTTATAACTTATTTCCCCTAGTATTTCCTCTATAAATCCCCAGATTTCTTTCGAGTGATGGTATATGCTCATAGTACACTGATGCATATTGGTGGGAGGATATTTCCCGCTTGTTTAATCTTTTAATCCATTACTCTCGTCGTAAGTAAGGGCCTCGTGAGGAACGACGTCTAGACTCCACGACGGGTGTGAGGAAGAGCGGGGGATTGTATCGGAGTATAAAGAATGATATATATGACATGCTGAATCGACCCAGTTGATTGTTTATCCGAAATGGATGGTCTCTTTCAGAGGGCCATTAACCGTTTTCACGTCCCCACCAACAGTTCCCCATTCTGGGAATTTATATATACAGCGGTTCTCTTTCTCCAGCAACAGCGGAAATTGGATGTTGTTACCATTTCGAACCTTCCGCCGACCGGCCTCGTTGGGGGAAAGCGCCCGAGAGTCATCGTCATTATGGGTCGGAGTCATCCTGGAGAATCTCCAACTTCTTACGTGGCTCAAGGTGAATTTCATTTGAAGGAACCTCCCATGATAAATCCTCCCTCCAAACTTTTCCTCCCAACTTTCTGTATCTCCATTATTTATTATGGAATGGATTGAAATGAGGGCTGTGCAGACGAGATGCCGGGACGTTGAGGCAGCCAACCGATGGTAATATAAATCAGGGTAGGAGTCAGGTGACGAATCAATTCAATCTTTTCCCATGAGAGAAAACTTACAAATGTTTTCAACTTCTCCACCCTCCATTTCCATATATAGTTGTTAGCTGGTTGAGGAGAAATGACTTGGAATATGCTTAATTTACATATGTTACTTTCCTCCACCATTAGTTATATAACTCAGATAAAATACCACACGTTTTCTGATAAATCTGACACTGGCTAATACTCTGTGAAACATTTTCGAAATTGGCAAAAGTTTATTACCAGTTCCATTAAATGCAAAATGTGCCCTATTTATTTAGGTCTTAAAGTTCAAGACAATATTTATGAAAAATACTTATTTTGATACATCATGATACTATACTTACTACATAGATGTTTGTATATAAAATGTATTTGTGTTTGAAGGTTTGATTGATTTTCTCATCAGCAGCCATCCAATTGCCGTCATTCTTCGGGATCACTTGATTGTGAAGATCGTGCCAATGTTAAATCCCGACGGTGTCTTCCTGGGGAATTACAGGTAAACTCCCGTATTCCATCCGCGCCCCACGTCGGTGAGGGAAGCTTAGGCGCTAAGGGGATTTGCGAATGGATAGTTTCCGCGGGGTCATCATCATTAAAGTGGGGGGATGAGTTATGGGGAGGGGAAGTTCCACCTGAGCATCCTACAGGGCGGATTAAAGACACGGGGTTTTAAAAATGGGGTTCGGATGGTTCACTTGGCTTTACGAGGTGTGGAAAAGTATCTCTTTTTTTATTCTCCTCCTCGAGCTGAATTGGGGAGGTAAATTATATGGGTGGAACGGGAAGATGACGGACGGGTTGTGAAACCTTGGATTTCTCCCTGCATAATGCCCGTTCCCCTTTCCAGATGAGATTCTCTTACTGAGTGAGTGAGAGCATGGAGATTTCCCTCGGATTTCCCCCTGAAATTGCCTTGGGTCGGACCGCCATCGGCCTGACACTGTCGGATCAACGAGACCCAAGGCTGCCATAAACTGGGCCGGGAAGTGGAAACCGTGTTGGCTAATGCCCGCTGCTCCCCCCACATCTCCCCAGAATTGAAAAATGAGGAGAGTAGGAGCGGTCCTTATTAACTTTCATCCATACGGCCACCTTATATATCACACACATACTCCTCCTTTCATCCCATAAAATCCCGAAAGGGGAAACGTCCATTTTTCTCTCCCCCATAACTCCACGACCTTCCAGGGAAAATTCACAATTTTGACACATCCACATTTCCCACATACGTTCCTTATCATTCCTCAAACATCTTACAATACGCTCATGATCTCGGAAAATATGTTAGTTCATACCAACACATAATTTATTCCAAACCCATGGAGATTCCATCATTTTTATCTCCATTAGAACTTGGACATTGAGAAGTCTTTATTATACTAAATTTCTATAGTACTACATCCATACACAATTTCCGATAGTGGAACATATTCAAATATGTGTCTTTATTGAGAGATTTAACATATTAAATATATATATCATTGTTAATGCGAGATTCCCAAATGATAAATTCAAATCAAGAAGTCCATTATAATAAATACATATATTAATAAACGTTATTTGATGTAAGAATTGAGTCATGTCAAGCGTAATTTTATTCTTTAAGTAAAAACTTTATAAATTGTCAGCTTGTTTTATGATGCTTTTTGTTCTCATTATGCAAATGTACAAAAGTAGTTGGCTGTTGAAGCAAATATTAATTGCCAAGTTTCATTTAGCCAACTGCACTTCTACTATTCTGGTGCGAAATCCGTTACAAGAAGAAAGTTTTGACAAAGTAGTTGAAATACTAGTTGAGGAAAATAATGTATGCATAAGTATTATTGGAGAAGTTGTTTTCCTAATTTATCTCACTACCCTTTTAACTCTTTTCAAAGGGTAGTTTGACTCTCAGATCCAAATCATTATTTATTAAGTACTCGAGTAAAGAGACAATTCAAAAATTACGTCCAATTGGTCGTGCTTATGGCCTACTAATATTATAGTACAAGTAGGTATGTATTTATATACATACAAGTATATATATGTAGTACATTTCATAGTATTCCCTAGTTGTTTATGACGGCAGCTTCAGTTTATATATCCTTTTGCGAAATGGGAAAATATTATGTGCTCCTTTCACGGTTATTGCCAAACTCGCATTTTTCTTCCTGTTTATATTCAATTTATTCAATTTGGTTTCCATTTTAAAACTTTCATCATTTCACATTTCAATTATAAAGTTCCTTAAACTTTTAAATACGAAAACCAAAACATTAAATGCAAAAGTTCTAATAATGCGCTGCTCTTTTGGCAAAGGAATATCTCAAAGAAAGTACGAGTTGGTATTTGGAAATGATAGAAGGAAAAATCATGCTAAATTATACAGTTACACCAAAAAATCTTCTTTTACATTTTGATCTCAATTTCATGAATATTTCACGTTGCATAATGAAAAGTTCAAAAGAATATTGAAATATAATAATTCTGAATTCCTTAACATAACGTGTATTTATTCTGAAATGTATACGTATATTTATCAGTACAAAATGTATATTTTTATGTTTTGCCATGTTATGTATTTTAAATAAAAAATGAATTTGAGATGAATTGATCAAAGATTATCCTTCCAACCTCGTTTGCATTAATTCATTAAAAATGGGGCGGATGAGTTTATTGGAAAATTATAGCATCGCTCGAAGGATAAAGTCGTAGACTTAATTTGATTTGAAAATCCCAAACGTGTATCCCATACATGGGCTTATTTACATACATATGTAGTATATGGTGTGTTGAAAGAGTAATCCAATATACTTTCTATACTTTGTGCATATATGTAGAGAGTATGTAAATAGCGTACATGTTGCATGTGAGTTGTATGGATTTGACATTTAGTTTCCCTCGTAGTAAATGGAAAAACGTCTCATGAGGAGAGAAACTTTGGATTTGTTTCTTTTCCAGATTGTTTCGTTTGATTTGATTTGGGATCCAATGTACATATACATATTCTTCAATTCCAGGAGTTCTCTCATGGGCGCTGACCTCAACCGGGTTTGGAATCAAGTGTCACCTTGGGCTCATCCGACCCTCCACGCCTTTCGGAACTTCCTCGTTGAGCTGGACGCGAGTCGGGTATTTCCATATTCTCCCTACCGCCGATAAACCCCAGACTTGTCCATAATAATAAGATAGCCGGAAATGGGGAATTTTTCGATTACACTTCCCTAGAAGAACATTTTGTATAGCCAGAATATTGTAGGTCTATCCTTCCTCCTTGGAATCGCTTGCGGGCCAAAATCTCAGCAGGGGAGAAGGAAATGGGAGGAGACATTAGAGGAGATAAGTATTACAATCATGATGGCTTCCTCAATTATTCACTCGAATCATCTATATTTTACAGATCCATTTCACGATCCTCGCAGACGCTTCCTTCCTCTCCAGGCGAGGTCAAGATGTGTCCAATGCTACTTTGTACATTGCTCAGAGCAATGTCGTGAATTTAATTGAGGTCCTTCCGAGTTGTCGTTGAGGACTTGGGGGGAATTCATTTTTATTCCATTTTTAAACCTCTCTTTGGGTGATGGAGGTTCGAGGGTTGGGAAATAAACTCAAAGGCTTTCTCCTAAATTCCCCTTCCTCATTTTTATATTTATGTGAGAGTCGTAGGCGTAAAATGGAGCGAATTCCCCTCGTGGAGGCTCCATGGTCGAGTGTTAAGTGTAAAGACTGGCTCTTCACGACGATGGCAATAAATACAATTATGAAGTACTTAGATGCTTCCTCAATTCCTGCAAAATACTTTCATTTATCTCCCTGGGATTGGAGGCGAGAAACTCGGGAGGGTCTTTTTGAAATTCGGGAAGAGGAATCATAGGGTAATTTCAGAGTTGAAAAAGAGCACGTTTTTACAACCTCATTGTTTTTCCTATCTTCTCCCGAGGTTTTCTCATTTGTTCAAAAGGTCTTTTGACAAGGGTGTCTGGAGGAATGTTTGTTTTCTTCTTATTTTCACTTCTCCTCCAATGGGCAGAAATGAGAAGGAATTGGTTTTGGGCCCTCGCGGGAACGGCGGGGTCCATCCGACCCTCAATGAGGAATAGTTTGGATGAAGCCTGGAAGGATCGGCAGAAAAAGCCGACGCTGCACCTCCACCTGATGAGGCCATTTGGGCCAAATTCCCCAAATGTCTCCATTCCTGGTTTTCACATATTTCCCCCTGAGTGAGGAGGAGTGAGTCTTCAAATCCACTTCGCGGCACATAATTCCTATGGCTCACTGCCCAATTTCTTCCTGGGATTGTTGAAAGAGTGCCAGGGCGGGCGGTTCAATTTTAAACCATTTCTGGCGGGTAGAAGAAAGCCATAAAGGGCCTTTGGATATCCGCCTCATTAAATGCTCATTGTCATTCGCAGGCAGTGGAGCTGGACATGGTCATTGATCTCCACGGACACTCGAGTCTTCTCGGGGCGTTCATTTACGGGAATTCTTACGATGACGTCTACAGGTAACTATCCTACAATCAATAAACTAACAAATCCACAATTATTTTTAATTACTTGATAATAATAAATATGCATTTTCTGACAAAAAAAATCAATAGTTTGACATTTGTTTTGTTTTTAATCATAAATATTATTAATTATTACAGGGATTGCTAATTCCCATTGGTTTAACGACCACTTTCAAAATAATTTCATTTTATCCGGGAATAAACGCTCTAATTAGCGATGTGGGAACAAAGGAAAGAGGTCAATGACTAATAACCTTAATATAAAGAGTCTATTGAAGAATGAAGAATTTGTTCCAATGCTTCATAATTATGCCGTCCTTTGGTCGTAAATATCTTGAATGGGAGGGATTGTTCAAAGGCGTAGCAATTCCTCTCCGTCGTTAGGAGATTATTAAGGAAGGAGTTAGAGAAGCATGAGGGCTCTTCTCCGATTATATTATTTCCCCATTGGAAATTGAGTATTCATTGGAAAGGGCTCCAGGGCGGTGGTGCAATAAATTGACAAAGGTCCAAATTACCGGAAAACTTTCGAGCCGCGCAATACAAATAAAAGGGAAGAGAGAACAAATATATCGTCGAAAAGTTTTCATTAAGTTAAAGTTACGTTCCTTCCCCGAGCCTAAATCTCATTTCAATGTCATTAGGAAGGATAAATAAATTAAGCTCACATTTGCATTCCTCACAACGCTTAATATTTCCCTCTCAGCTCCTCCGATGGTTCATTTCGGTATCATATGCTGATGACACTGGAAATCGGAATTGGAAATATCACGACATGACCTACAATAATCATTAGAATACTGGGGCATTATATTTACATAACTGTACAACTTGCATGCAAAGTACTATTTAATTAGCTCTGGAAGGAACGAGATGTCGAAGAGAAGGATGTCAATGATTTTTCACATTGTGATTGATGTCTAGGTTCGAGCGGCATATCCTCTTCCCTAAACTCCTGGCTCACAACGCCGAGGACTTCAACCCGACCTCCACGATGTACAATCGAGACGGAGCGAAGAGCGGATCCGCCAGAAGGTGAAGCCCCGCTAATCGATGAGAGGAAGTGGGAAAGTTTGACGACTCTTATAATTGCCATTCCTCCTTCCTAAAGAGAAGTTGAGTCAAGGCCTAATTTGATTCGATGCCGCGATGTGATTGGGTTTGACAGAGGCCTGCCCCGCCAAAGGCAATTTGGAAAAAGTGGTCTTGTATAAGATGTTACCATGTTTCTCTTCAATAGCGCCTCAAGAGTCCCCATAATGTTTCATCAGCCTCGATGAGGGACTCACTGTCCGAGCTAATGTAATTTCGGTTTAAAGTGGGAGGCTCGTGGAGTGGCCGATGGTGACTCGCACACCGACCCACTCGACAGACGACCAATGACTGATATCCACTGCGAAACTTGAAGTGTTTATGGAGTGAGATCGATAGAGACACTCGTTGAGATCATTTCAAAGAACGACAGACGAAAGCTCTCGAGGACGACTTCGGGGCCTTCTCATTTGGGAGAATGGCCGCTGCTTAAATCTCCCAATCCAACTTGCAGATTCAACCAAATGAAGTCATGAGATATGCCATTATATATTTCCTATATAATGCTCGGATTACCTCAAGAGCTCAATGGCTAACTCCACGCTCGAGATTTCCAAGACCTTTGCCTAGACACTTGACTTTAAAAACAAAATTTCCCTCCCCATTCCCCCGACTAATCTCCGGTTCTCATGGATCTCAAGGATCCACGAGAGCATTAAATATTATTAAAAGTATTTGCACTGCATAGCCATCTCCTTGTAGGTTAATCGGGAGCAAAGGAAGTCATATAATATACTTAGGCCTATAGGTGATCTATGTTCCCTGTGAGTGTGAGGATTCTAACAACTGTGAAAGGAAACTTCAAAGGGGGAAACAATGCGGCAGAAAAGGGTCTGTCATGAGGAGATTTGCAAAGTGTTGGTTATACTTATAGGTTCACAAAGCTTAATAACCCGAGCCTCTTATGAAGCTCCATGCTATCCATGAGAATTGAAGACAGATGAAATTAACAGGAGATGGTTGAGGGCAACTCAAGTGGTTTGTCCCGGAGAAGTGGAAAGTTAATTAGTATGGGGCTTATGATGAGGCGAAACTCGACGCCTCCTTCAAGTCGGTTTTAATCAAATGACCCACCTTCTTAACCTTCCGCCCAATTTCCCCATCAAACGCTCCAAAGACTCCAACTTATTCCATTGGAGACTCCCAAGAACTTCTTTGTCCTTTGCTTTCTTCACTCAAGAGGAACACAATGGGAGAAAGTTGCATGAATATACTGGCATGTATCTGCAATAGAGCAGTATATGCATGTGGCCATTGAAAGGATATTTGATCAATTGTATTTCCTTTTATGTGAAGGATCGTAAAGGAATTTATTAGGTCTTGGGGCATTTTGTTCATCTCAACATGTGGGTTCGGCAGTTGGTCGTCTTTGGATTTTTAATAACAATAAAGTATGGAAGAAAGGAGGATGGGGGTCGTCGGGGAATTGAAACGTCATCCGAAGTCTGAAGATATTTCATTTCCATTTCCTGTGATTGGCAGACATTTATGTGAGCTGCTGCGGAATACGGTGAACGTGTATACGCTGGAGGTGTCACTCTACGGCTACAGGACCCCGGCCACGGGTTCAACCATCATCCCCTACAATGAAGATGGATGTAAGTGGAGTGGGGGAGGGGCACTCAAAATCTCTCTCTCTCAAAATGTTTCAGACAGGTTTAGCTGATGTATGTAGTTGTGGGTATGTATGCATGAGGGGATTTTGATTCTTGAGAGAACCGCGAAGTGTGATAGCAAGACATGCATTGTGGGACCACTCATGATGCGCCTTGTATTTGTATTTCTTGCCCATCCAGATTTCTCAAGTTATGGATTTTTATGGGTGGGAGGTGGAGGAGGTTTTTCTCAGAACAATTTCTTTTTTATTCTTCCTTGCTAAAGTGAACAATTTATCTTTTTTCCTTCCTTCCGTCTTCCAGACTTTCGACTCGGTCGCAATTTGGCAAGAACTTTTTTCGAGTACTACAAAGCGACTGGCGTCATTCCGCCCAATCTACTCCCACCCCCTCCATCAGGGCAAAGTCTTTCGGCCCAGCTGGGCCAAGCCCCGTCGGCGGAGCACCGCAAGAAAAGAAGTCCCAGGAAGGCCAAAAAGCCTCCCAAGCACAAAGAAATGTCGGAGAGCGAGTTGGAGAGCGAGATGCTCCATCTCGAGCAGAAGGAAGAGAAGGTGAAGGTCTTGGCCCTTGTTCCTGCAGCCACAAGTCGGGAGTCAGATGGGAGCTGTTCCTTCAGCTCGGACGAGTCTCGGCCGAGGAGGCAAAGTCAAAGGGCGTGGTTGACCTCCCCACGTCCGCCCGTCTGTCCCGCTAAAGAGGAAGGACAGACGTCGACGAGCCCTGCCACTTCCCGATCTCCCAAGAGGGGCGAAGGAAACAGGAGACGTGTGCGGCTCAAGGCATCGGAGCGGAACTCGGGACGGGCACTGCGGCAGAGTCGAGCCGTCTACACGACCTTTGACTTTAGCACCATTGCAGAGGCAGGGAAGGAAAGTGGGCGAGAGCGGGCCACCTGCGGGTCGGGGCGGAAAATCGGGGGCGGAGGAACGATCGCAAGAGGTCCACGATCCTCACGGGCCGAGCGGACGGAGCAGAGCGGAACAGGGAATGCCCCCTGCCTTACCATCATTGACTTCAATCTTCTCATCCGAAGTGGCCTTTGCGGAGAGAGAAAGCAGAGTTTCCCCCCGGTCCAAAAGACGCCCAGACGGAGACGGCCGACGGCGAAGACTGCATGGGTGGAAAGACAGCTCAAAGGAACCTTCCACGGACTCGTCGTGTCCGGCCATAGGACTTTTTATAAACACAGATCGAGCCACACCAGGAGACGCCGAGCTTTGGTGCTGAGGGGAAACATCACAGATTGGTCTCCTTGGAATGAGGAGAGTTCGGAAGAGTCGGAGGCAAGCCGGTTCTCCGCACCGCCAAGATGAGGTCTCATTTCATATTCAACTTACCCGAGGAACAGTTTGTGGACTTTGACTATTTACCATCTTTTCTCAAACTTGAACCTCGGGGTCGTCCATAATTCAGTCGTGGGAGCAAAGCATGCCACCAGAATGTCATTCGCAGTTCTACAACATGTGGTTATTAACTTGGTCAACCTGAGAATAAAAAATGTGATTTTACTTGGAAATAAACATCAATTTGTCCTCATCCATAAGCTCAAGAACATTTTGAACTTTCCAATTTTTATAAACATTTATTTGAAGCATGTTGGGCTGTCCGTTTTGAATGTTGGAATTAGATTTATTATTTCAACTTGGATTCCATTGGGAGAAATGGTCTGTCGTCGTGGGTTGAGGTGCCGCGGGTGGATGGGAATTCTTGGAACAAGAGTCAGTTGATAGAAATACATAGGGGTCCTTTCCCAACCTCCCTTTTCTCCTTAATTGATTCTAACAAAGTTAGGAGAAGATTAATCTTGAGTTCCGGGGCTCCCGCCGAAAAAAGGCCCGAATGTGAAATGGAGGGCGGAGGAGAAGTGTGGAGCGGAAATTAGCCCTCAAATGGGGTTATTTATGAGTCTCGCAGATGTGGAAGGCCCACTGGTGACTTTCTCCCTGCGACTCCAACGAAGCTCCGTCTGTCCCTCATGATTAGGAGTTGGTGCGTATTCTCGTCACGACACTTCCAGAACTCGCGAGGTCCTTGCCAATAATTGCCGCTCCCCTCCACCCCCCACGTCTTACTTACGGGAGGTTTTTCCTTCTCAGGGTGAAACCCTACCATGAATAGGGACTTCAAATTGGGTGGAAGCGGGGAAAAATGGAAGTCGTTTTCTCCCTTTCTCGCTCCTCCATTGAATGGAAATTGGAAAGAGGCAATTTCACGGTGTTTTGCCCATGAGCCTCACCCCCATAACATCAACATCCATGAAATAAACATCAATGAGTTCAAACAATCAAACATCAACTGTCTCTGGCGACCTCAATTTTGACTCAATTAAAGAATTCGGAAATGAACGGCGGTGACTGGATGAAATCCCCATTACTTTCATCTTCTCCTAAAAGGAAATTGAAGCAGTACATGGTTCATGAAATGACAAAGTGAGGACACAAAGATCTTTTGTTTTCATGCCCCAATGCTCCAATTCACAATTTTAATATTCTCCGCCTTTTATTGGGTTTTTATTAACAAGGGCCCCTCATAAAAAACTACCGGGAGGGATTGAAAGTAATGAGAAAATTTGAATTTAACATGTCGTAAAATGTTAAATAGAATGGGCGCGAATGAAGTTGGTGGAGCTGTAAATCTCTTCAAGTCTTTCTTCCGCCTTCTGTCCCTCTCAACGTCCGGTGCTATAAGGGCGGGTGGGGCCGGGCGGGAATGATAGGAATGGGGTATGTATGTATATGGCGGATATAGACCTCTTTCCCTCCCATACATATTTATCGCACGTATCTCGTTTAGGACAATTTCTTTCTGGAAAGATAGGACCGAGGGAATTTATCCGTTCCCATTCCATTTTCAGGGAGCCATGAAAGGAGTTTCATCTATCTCTCTTCCTCAATCTCAATTGAAGTCCCCATTGAGTCGGAGGATTTCATTTGAAAGTCCCCGCGTGGATGGTTAGGCAAATTCTCCAATCACCACCCGCCTGCAATTACGGTCAATTATGAATGAGCGGGGGCTGTCAGGAGCGGAATGTGAAGTATCGATCCCAAGTCTCCCTGTTTACTACCCATTTGCTCCCGAACCCCATTAAGGAGGAGGATGAGATATGGGGAGAGGGGAACAACCGCCTGAGCACCACCAGCGGCACAATGGAGGGTGAAGAATGAAGTGGAGTTAGTCCAATATCCGGGAAGGCAGATGATAAGATCGAGAACTTCATTGAGAAGGCGAATAAGAGGGAAAGGGAGATAATGGGAAATGAAATTCAAATAAATTGGAGACCAAATTCCTCAAATTCAAATGTCTAGTGGAGCGATAAGGAGGCTCTTTGAACTCTCTCTCGTGCTAATAACAATGGGTCGTCTGGACGGGAGAATCCTCCATGTCTCCTTCTTAAATCTATAGATCCTTGGAGAGGGGAGTCGAGCGGAAGAGGGCTCCTTTGATCTCTTCCCTTTCCTCACTTCCCGCATCATCATCCGGAGAAATCCAAAGTCTCCGCTTATAGGAACACCCCTGGTTCAATTACCGCCTTATCTCCATATGAGGATTCATTACGCTGTGACCATCAACTCGCTCCCAATCACGTTGGCAAAGGATATTTATTCCGATTTGACATCAGCCCTTCACCGAGGAACATCCTCAGGGACTGCCATTGTCTATACACAACTCACTCTCGGAGAGATGTTATGTAAATTGGGCCCATTGCAATCTCCAACCATGGTTGTGCTCCATCCCTGCAGTTCGGCGGTCCCAACCCACTCAACTCCGCTTCCCTTTCATCAGCCTTCCCGCCCACTTAAATCTCCCTCGCCCGTTCAACTTCCATGAGGATTTTTATTAAAAGTTCGTCGCGGCGGTTCTGGGCTGCTTAAACTTTAAACCTCTCCGTTTCTCCAGGGGAGGAAGGGCACAACAGGCGGCTGTTTCACTCTCGCAACAGGCCAATTAAACCGCTCTTCCTCTCCGCGGCGGATTAAAATTTAACTTCCTGCGGAAGAGAATTCCTTCGGATCCGCCCAGCCTTCAAGGAACAAATTGTTTGAAATTCCTTTAGAAATCCCAAATCCATTCGGTCGAGAATTGATGAGACTGACATTGACATCGGAATCGAATGAAGGAGAAATTCCCCTCGGCCTTTCCCTCTTCCAAGCTCAAACGGGCCCGGAATACAGGAGGAATCAAATAGGCTTTATAATGGATCGTGTGTGGAGGGCTCCAGCGTGACAAATCTTGGAGCCGGCTTCAAGGACTTGGAGACCCGGTTTTAATATAAATTTATGTAACGAGGATTCTCCTCCGATTCCAAATTTTCCAACTCAATAACCTCCTACTGTACAATATAAAGAATCTAATTTATCCTAAAGGCTCATTTGGGCTTAAATCTGAGTCGGAAATTTAAAGAATCTCTTATCTCCTTCCCCCATCTCTTCAAACAACTCCCCCCTTTCATCCTTATGACGAGGACTGTAGCATCTATGTAGTCAATGTAGTATCTTTGTAGTAGTAGTTTAAACAGCCCCGCTATTAAAATTGATGCTCTTCCCTTATATTCATCGTTGGGAATTTCATTCCCTCGGCGGTCCCCTTCTGTTTATTTACCTTCCCGCTAATGCTCTCTTTGAGTCGAGAGGTTGCAACAAGTTTGGACCACCTTCCTTGCCATATTCAACCCTTCTCCTTCTCTCACCGGCCCAAAGATTAATGAGGAAAGATATGTATGGAAATGGTCGTATGATCGAATGGACGCGCTTTCTCTCACAATCACAATTCATCCTTGTCCTCAATGGAATCTTATATTTTAGATAGATGTGCAGGGAACTCGTAGAACTTCTGGCGGCAAGTCAGAGTTTCTCCCACACATACATTACATTATATACGATTTTCTTTTAATGCTATATGAGAGAATAAAAAGGAGAATTACAGTTTCAAATCGACAGTCTGTTTCTTATGAATAATTTATTAGGCTATAAAAAGGAGCATTTTGCGGGAAAATAAATGCAGAGTTCGAAAGAGTAAAAATTTCCCCGGATTTCCCAAATTGCCTCCAACAAACATATATATGGGTCATAATGGCGGTCGACAAGTAAATTGGGTGTCCGGTCCGAATTCCCAATGAGCGTGGGATGGAGAATAAAAGAAATGGAATTCATTGGGGAGAGTCGGACGGAATTCGGGAGGCGGCCCACACATGAAAACTCTCTCTCGGCCTAAAGAGGAGACTCGAGGCAGAATATTGATGTTCTCCGTCTTGAGATCCAGCGTCCTCCGCCCTTCTCATTTCCCCCAATGAGGGATTGGGATGTTTTTAGCTTCGGATCACAAAACTAACCTTTGATACTTAAAAGACACCGAAATCACTAAATGTCCATCTTTTTCAAATGATAAATTCTCTTTCAGCTTTAAAGTTCCATGAATATATTTAAGGAATTTATTTAAATATCAATGTACAAAAGAATTATGCATTTTATAAATAATTTAGTTAAATATCAAGGTAGGATACTTAAGAATTATACATTTTATAAATAATTTAGTTAAATATCAATGTAGATAAGAATTATGCATTTTATAAATAATTTATTTGTATCCATCAAAACGTCTTGAATTTGTAAAAAATGTGTGTTTTATCCAATCCAATCCAATTTGGGTAGATTTTAACAAAGCAGGAGTAAAAAGTAAACGGGGCTCAAATAAATTGTATGGTAATTATAATAGACGGCTCAGACGGTTCATCACCTCGGTAAATCTCCATTTCTCATATTATTTGAATAAATGTGGTGTCAAGTG
This sequence comes from Neelides folsomi, assembly GCA_034687125.1. Classification (NCBI taxonomy): domain Eukaryota; kingdom Metazoa; phylum Arthropoda; class Collembola; order Neelipleona; family Neelidae; genus Neelides; species Neelides folsomi. The sequence continues at coordinate 111,450 of JAQGBZ010000097.1, forward strand.
TGTTGGCAGAAAGTGAGGTTTGGAGAAAGTTTTAAATAAAAATTATTATTTATAGAGGCATCAAAGTGGTTTGTAGCGAGGTTGTTGGGTTTGATGGTCTTCCGATTCTTCATTCCGGGTCTACAGCCCATTCCTGTCATCGTCCGAGGAGTGGAGAGTCATTGAGGAGCTCTTGAGAAGAGCGGAGGTCCTGAAGAGAAAATAAATTTTAAATGAGCCTCGCGAACGAGACACTTTTATAATTGAGGGCCTATTGTCGGAACGGGAATGTTGAGTATTTACTCTCCGGGCCGTCGTGTTCGTAGGAGCTGAATGCGGCTCAGTATGGCGAGCACGGCGGAGCCTCGTCGTCGCATCAGCATCCTCGGGCTAAGGAAAACACAAGAGGAATGTCAATGACTCCCACTCCCCTTAACTTGTGGAGGGGAGAGATACAGAGACGATCGACTCCCCTGCTTCGAATTTCTATCAATCAATCATCACGGACAAATCCCGCTGCTAGCCAGCTCCCCTTCAAACTTTCCCCCCATATTGAATTCTAATGAAACGGGGAAAACTTAGCTTAACTTCCTCAACTTTCCCTAATAAATATTTCATGGCCCCGAGAAAAGAATTTGAGATTCCGTCGGGGAAGCGGAACCTCGGGCTGCGGCCCACTTTGCGGCTCCTCGCCGCCGCTACCAGCCCTTTACCCTTTCCCCGATCGGCGGGTTGGACCGACGTGCTCTCCCAACCCTCGCAGAATCATCCTTTAAAAGAACCCGAGGGCGGAGGAAGATCCGGTTCGCCGCTCGCTTTCTCCAACTCTCGCCCAATCGCCCTGTCTGACCCCAAGGACAACTTTTGTCAACTTCTTCCCTCGTCTTCAATGCCCGAAGGGGACGGATCGTGTCTCGGTCAATTCTCCTTTCCTTTATTGACGCTAATCCGAATTCCGGTAGCTCTTGGACTCACACGGCGTCACATCCCATATTGGTCCATCATAGAATCTCATTAGAACCCGATGAGCTTCCCATCAATTCCTATCAAGGGAATTCCTCCGAACGGAAAATGCTCAACAAAGCAGAGCGGAGGAATTTGGAACGTCGTTGTAGGGAAAGATGAAGGATGGATTTAAAAGAGTTGAGTTCAACTGTAAATAAGTTGCGTGTGTAATGCAAGAGAACAATATGATGCTCCGAGATCCCCGAATAGGCGATCTCACACTTGAGCTATTCAATTTATTTTCCATGTAATTTGCCAAAGTGTTTTTTGGTGGAGCGTCGGGGTAATGCGAGTTCCCTGTTGCCTCGTCGGGCGGTTCTCTTTTTGAGCCAGAACCGCGAACGGCAAAAGACCATTTACTAATATCAATCCCTGGTATGTGCACCCTTATGCTTTCCATTCCCAACGACATTAGTATGCTTGTTTGAGCGGAGGAGATTCCTCGCGTTTGGAGTGATTTAAGAGTGAGGCTGAAGGGATCCTCCTGTGATGATGGATGAGGAAGATGAGGGTAGCCGACCTCCCCCAAACTCCCAACTCCCGGAAGCTCCCAAGCCGATTGTGGCCAAAGAGCCTTTTCATCATCCACTCCACTTATCTCCCGTCTGCTCAACCCCACACTTTGTCAACTAATTAATTAAATCTTCCTCCGGTCCCGACACCCACCCACTATGTTTTCCTCACGGCCCTTTTTCCCTTATACAAAATTCCTCATGAAGGCGAGGAACATTTGTCAACCACCGTTGTAAATAAATACACGGGTTTGGTACGTGGCTCGGTTGCTTGCGATGACAGGACATGTCCCGACACTACGCATCCACCCAGGAATCTATCCCCATCAATAATATTTCCCCATTTACAGACAAATTCCTTGAATGCATCATTAATGTAAATAGCCATTGTGTGTAGTACATACTTGTATATAAAACATTTATTTTTCATGAATTAGAAAAGAAATCAAAGTCTCGAGTGGGTGAAGCTAATATGGCATGAAATGTAGAGGAATTCCTACCCTGATCATATTTCCAGCCTCCTGTCCCAGCTCATAATTCCATCATGCTTTCAAAGTTAGGGAAATGCATAATGTATAAAGCGGGGCTGGAACATATGCTGTCATAAGGACTCTCTGCACAGTTGAGTTCATTGATTATGAGAGGAGATGAAAGGGAAATGTGTACCTGAGGCTCATCCTTCTCTCCATCTCCTATTCTACCTATTGAGATGGAGAAAGAATACGCTCACTCCCCTCCTCAATAATCTTCTCAAGAGGTTGAGAAAGGCGCTCCCTTTTTACACCTACGTGGAAATGAATTATTCATCCGACACGTCCTCTTTTGAAAAGAAATTAACTATTTATGACCTTTGAAGCTTTTCAAAGCGCGTTAGTTAAATGATATGCTAATCACTCATCCTACATCCCTTCTATTATTATTGTTGGTCAAGGGGGCAGTCACTCATTTTGAAATTCCTTTCGGAAGCGAGGGAATTTCTAATAATTCAAATCCCTCTGCTTTCAGATCTCAGAAAGTACATAAATTATAGAGGTATAAATATTAAGGGGTTTCTCCTACGTCAGTTCTGTTCCGGATTTGTGAAAGGATTCTCATTGGGCCTCGAGACCAATTTGGGATCAAGTAGAACGGATGGCACATATAGGGGGATGGGTTTGAGTTGAAGGCAAGGGTTGAAAGACCCAAAGAAAGTTCCTGATCAACTTGAAAAAAATATCAAGCTCATTAAAGTGAACATTATTAGATTAGATTAGGAAATTGGCTCAAGGAATCCTTGGTATTGAGTTATTGAGTTTTAAAGGAGCTTCGCGATTTGACTTAATTTGTTTCACTTTATCAAAGAGAAAGGATTTCTCAGGCGGGTTCGAACAAACTCGCCAGATCAATCACGAGGGGCAATAAAAGGAAGAGAAACTCCGCCAACTCGATAAGAGAGAAGATGAAAGATTCGGCAAATGAAACATGATTGCCGGACTAAATGTAAGGAGGTTCTCCCTTGCAGAGTAATCTAATCTCGAGCCGATCTCAACTCTCTCGGCCTCCTGTCCTTATCACTCCCCTTCCACCGACAAATTCCCACCTTTGCGGTAAAGACTCAGGAGCTCCCGACACATCGCGTGATACACCCGGCCGTATAAACATTTGTAAACCCATAGCAGGCTAAAGATTTATATGCATAGTCCAGACCTAGGGACAATTCACTTCAATCCCGCTCCAATCACAATCTCTCAGAGTCATGTCATATTGAGTGACAACGTCTGGAGGGAGATTCGCCAAACATCTCTGGATAATTCAAATCACCTTTATTGATCCTTCTCTGCCCATAGCTCCAACCATTTATGAAATTTTCACTCAAACAAGAAAAACAAATTGAGCATCATTCATGTACTCTAATATACAAATATATACCTATTATATACAATGTAGGATGGATATGTATCTTAGCTAGTTAGATTATTTATATTTAGGTATAGCTTCTTAATATTATAAGATTCTAAATATTAAAGGATGAAAGTACAAAGTTTTGTCTTCACATTAACCTACTCTCAAAATTTACATTCAAATGAATGGATATAGAGGAATAAGTAAATAATTAATAGTGGAATAAGATAGTGAGATTTTTTTTATTGTAACAAAATATATTGAAAATTCATAATATTAATAATCTGAATATTGTAAAGGTGTTTCACTTCGTGAGGAAATTATTTCGCTGATTTTAAAGAGTCTTTAAGCTTTTTAGTAGGTGCATTTACTCAAAGTGAAGTTCACACTTAGGATTTCACCTTCTTCATCATTGAAAGTCTCGTTATCTTATTTTGATTGTGGATTCATCCGCCAATGTAGAGACGCTTCAGAGGTTCATCAAAAGACCTGTTCTTCTCTATGATGGTTGAAAGGATGTAGTTATGTGGGTGAATTCATTGAGAGATTTGATATGTCAATAAATGCTTTCCTGTTAACAATTGGGTTGAATTCACAGTGAAGCTCGAAGATGTCATAGGAATTTAAAATGACGGTGATGATGATGGTGGCCCATCCCAATCCCACAAGCTTAAGCTCAGCGGTGGAGCAATCTTCTTTAAGTTTTCCCAATATCGACCTCTTTAAGCTTCAAAATTAAAGAGCTGATTCTGATTTCGGGTTTTTTCGCCATATTGGTTGAGGTTGGTATCTGAAATGAGAATTTAATAATGAGAATTTTAATAGTCAAAAATTCTGACTTTGAGAATTTATATAAATAAGGAATATAAGTATCATATGTACAGATAAAATATATTAATATATCTACCGTTATTGTTCGATTAAGAGCCTGGGCTCTTATTAAAAAATTAGGTTTCATGTGGGGGGGGGCTCTTATTCGAGCAGAGGCTCTTATTAAATAATTTAGAAAATATTGTTCATTTATATAAATTTATTTCGTCAAATTACAACAATATTATTCTTCATCGCTGCTAGAGCCTTCATTTATAACATCAAGTTTATATGAAATTGAATATTGCTTCTTTAATGACAATTTAATTGTTTAAATATTGGAAATAAACAATAAATTTAAATCTACATGTAATATTGACTTTTGACAGGACGCTATTATGTGCGCGGGATAGGGGGCATTTAATAGAGCCTAGGCTCTTATTAAAAAATTAGGTTTCGAGGGGGGGCTCTTATTCGAGCAGAGGCTCTTATTCGAACAATAACGGTATTTACTTAATATTTATAAATGCTACTGGTATAGTAAATACCTAGTATTAGTTAGAAAATAATGTTAAATACATATATTATGTAAATATTAGAGTATACTATACTATAGGTACATGGGCCTATGGCCTGATACATAATGTGAATAAAAGGCTAAAAGCAAATACAATACAATATAATATAGAGTATACTCTAGATAGTTTGGACACCTAGTAATAGTATATAATGTACATTTAATAGTCTGTGTATAGTTTATGGATAGATTAAAATTATAAAAAAGGTACTCGATAGTATGATATATTGTATAATTAGAATAGTTAAATTTCCCATAAAATTTATAACATTTACAATTCCTTTGGCACTGCCCGAAAATTCATCTCTAAATAATGTCTTTCTCAATGAATATGATTACATTAACTATTTAGACAGGGTTTTTAGTAGGGGATTAGGGAAATCGTATTTCAGTAATTCTCAAATTCTTTAAAATCAACACCGCCAACTATTATATTACTGAACTTATAAAATAACACAAAGCATTGTGAAAATGACAATTATCTATTAACTACAACTATAAGTAATAATAAATAATTATAAATATTAATAACTATCAGAGTATACTTACATAACATACATCTGTATCAAACTAATAATGTAATTTTACTATATGAATTCTCACTCACTCGGTGCATAACGAATTATACTAATATTGTTAATGTAATTAAGGCTACAAGTTAAAATTTACAATTTACTAAACTTAAGTATAGTATATAATATTCTACGCAAATAATTCTAACACTAATTGTTACTAAGATAATAATGCATGTATATTTATCGTTAAATAAATAAATAACTTATGAATATCGAACATCTTTCATTACTCTATAATCTGCTCAATAACTCCAAACGATTCAGACAAGGAGTTTCTTCATTCTGGTGATTATTTTTCTTCCATGTTGTTGAGCTACTTTTCTTTATCTACAATAATACCAAAAATATATTAAATTCTTTCATTATATGTTTTCGCCTAAATTTTAATATGAAGGTGTTAGTTACAAATTACATCACTAACATGAAATAATTGACCTGTCTAAATAAATCAAATTCTCATTCTTACATAATATGTATAATGTTTGTAAAATTAAATTAGAAATAAAATCAATACTAATTGTAAAATTGTAATTGTTGTATATAAAATGCTGCAATAAGCTTAAAGTATGTTATGTATTGTACTCACGTTTTTCGAATAGGTATTGTGAAATCGGTCCATAAGGATTTGAATCGTAGAATAAACGATTGAATGAATCATCATTGTGTTTTGTTTCTTTGAATGATCTTATTGAAACTTCCTTTAAAGAATTTAATACAAAATTTTGCAGCATTGTTACCGGTCGGGTCTGCAGTTTACTGATTATAAATAAAAATTGATTAAATTGATTTATTTCACTAATTATTAATTGAATCACAATTTACTCATGTATTTAATAATTATCACTTTTAATAATTTACATACCGTTTATTGATAAAAACATATCAAAGTTCGTATAATAGTTAGTAAAATAAGTTAGAATAGAAAGATTAAGTATGTCAAATTTTAAGTTACCTTAAGCGTCTTTAAATCTTAATGGTGAAGGTGGCAAAGAAGATTTAGGATTTTGATCTTGAAATCAGATTTTTTCTTTCAGACTCAGATTTCTGTTTAAATCTCCCGTGAAAGTATTGGTGTGGATTTAAATTGCAGACTGGGAAAGATTTCATTTTCCCCATCCTCTCCGTTTAATTTTATATGAAATCCCTTCCTTTTCCCACTGTAGATGGTGAGGGGAGCAAAAGGAAGGGTGTTGGAGAGAACCGGGCTTTTCCCACTTTCCCCAAATCCCGATTCCTCTCCCGAGTGGGCGATTGAGTGAACCCGGGAGGGATATTGAGAGCGGAATGCGTAATCCACATTCGCAATCTTGCTATTTCATATTAACATGAAGGGGAACAGAATTCACTTCTCATCTTGATCAACTCACGCTCGGCATTCCAATTGGGAATCCAAGTTGAATAACTTCATTTCCTTCTAACCATTTATTGTTCTAATATTTCCAATTCCTTGTCTAATCCTTCTTGAGAAATGAAAGAGACATGCGAGGAAGAGATGAAATCGTAACTTGAGAAATGCGACTCCTCATTTTAATTCACTCCCCCGCATTTAATCCTCCTCTGCATGCATTGAGAGTTACGGCAGTCGAAATTGCCTCATTGCGAAGTAAGTGATTAAGGAATGGACTGGGTTTATTTAATTGGAACAAGATCAGACATTGTGACCTCCAAGGGTTTGAATTAAAAGGTCAGGGAATAGGGGAATTGTGTTTGTGGGCTGGAGTGAGTGAGAGCTTTTTATTTTTAAAAGGATCCCAACGAGGGAATTCCCTAATTTCCCCGTTATTAAGATCCTTTTTACACTCGGACCCTTTATTTTTTCGAGTGTTTTCGCTGATAAAGGACCATTGGGTCTTAAAAGGTGAATTAATTTAGAGGGTTAATCAGATCTGATGATATGGTTTACCTCTTTATCCTACATTGTATGGGAGTTGAGGACAGAGTCGGTTAATCGTCGAAGGGAGACTCTTGAGTTTAAATAACTACAATCAATTTGTGGGAGTATTATGCATGGGGGATGTATGTCTTGGTTCGGCAATTGTGTCTCTCCTTTGTGTTTTCTTCAAGAGTTGTGGTCGTTGGGTGAACTGTGAGTAAAATCCCTTTGATCTACTCGGGAAAGGAAAATTTCTAATTCCGAGCTCGAATTGGATTGGATTGGATTGGAGTGGAACGGGTTATTTAATTATCCTCTTGGTTGAGAAATGCCTTTTTCCTCGATTTATTGTTGTGCTATAAAGTTATAATCCATAAGTCATGAGTGGGAGATATGCATACCTTCTCTTATACACCCCGGCCTCCCAATTTATTGTACGTACACTCTCCCCATTCTATTTTTTAAATGGGCTCCCTTCAAATTTTTATGGGCGAATAAACCCTAGCACCATTTTTATTTACGAATGTTCTTAAGCAATGCCTCTGACAGCTTTAATAAATTAAACAAGGCTATAATAAGGAGATATACATCAAGACGGAGGAATTCTCGCTTTATTTGTCGAGATCCCATAATGTTGCATATAAATATATACATACTAGGCACTCCTCCTTTTCATTCAATGTCCATTACCGTTCCCCTCCTTTTCGCCCTCGAGAAAACAATAGGGCCTGAGAAATTCTTTTATTGGGAAGGAAATGAGAAAGCCGACTCTCCTTTGATTGGGGTCCGAAATTAGATTTTCAACTCCAATCATTTTCCCTCGAATCTCCTCGGACCTCGAGGAAATTAAATAAATTCTTCTCATGAAAATGACTCACATTGTCTTTTCCACAACTCCTCAGGGTCGAAATTTCCTGGACATTTCTCCAAATTTTATGCTCCTCGATCGCCCTTCCACTCCGGCAAGAACGGGTGGAATGGACGCAATATCCCATAGACCCCAACTCCCATTATGAAACTTATCGTGTCTCCAAGTCGGAGTGAAAATCTAAAGGGGAGAGAAATCTTTAAGTGCTTTCTTTCGTATTGAGGTTTACTACTGAACATAAAAATACATACCAACTCGGACGGAGTTAAACATCTACAGTCATAATGACAGCCAAGTTTGACGAGAGACATAATAAATAACCATATTAACCCCATGGGACTTTTATGCCAATCTCTTTCTCTCCAACATTCTCCATCTTCATGTTTTGAATCAAGAGCTCTCTGACCTTCACCGACTCTTCACACCAGTCTGAGTCCACGGATTGAATGGGGTTTCTTCTTTCTCCGAGACAGCTTTCAAATGTCCCCCTTATTTGAAAAACATCGATCAGTACTCACTACCTAATATAAATTATTGATATTATTAAAGATGGGAATAATTAATGTTTGTATTTCCCATGAATGTTATTTAAATTAATTATACATGTCAGATTTTTATTGTTCAATATCAAGTATCTTAGGATTAACAATGCATATTGATATTATTGAAGCCAACTAACATTAATTAACATTAACAAATGATTCAAAATGTAGATAGCATTAATTTACTTGAAGATACAAAGTGGTTTAATGTGATTAATGTGATCAGCAATTTGATGAAAAAGAGATTTTCCCGAGCTTAGGAAAAAGTTTTAATAAGATTTAGTTTAGTCGACGTCGTCGTATATGCAAATCCATTATTGTGGATGGTTTAAGGAGAGCGGCAATGAGGTTGTGAGGGATTTGGGCCGTGTAATGTAAGCCTATTAAAGAATTGGTTCCTGAAAGAACTGGTGAATTGAGGAGGGCAGGTGAGGGATGAGCTTCGGCACACGTCGGTATGGGACGAGCTCCATGTGCGCCCCATTGTTCCTTCTATCGAGGGCCGATATGGAAATGTGGAAGGGACGGTAAATAGGCGGACATCGAAGGTGGCTACATATGTAGCTCTGGAAGAGCCCTGGGAGCCCCAACTTGTGTGACCTTTAATAAATAATAAAAAAGGAATAAAAAATAGAGGAGAGTCGCGTGGCCGGTGAGACCACTGGCGTGAGCCTCCGCTTTATTATTGACAAACGGGTGAGTTTGTAGGGGCTCCTTTGTCCTCACTTGCGACTTTAATTTTCTCGAAACCTGGAATTTCACTCGGGTGGAAATAAATAAAAATGAGTCAGTTTTTTGTGAAATTTGACAAAAAGGAGCGAGGCATTGTCCGTGGATCCGATTCCTCTGGCCCTCGGTCCCATTGTGTGCGGCCCGTGGGTCTCATCCATATTCCATAGTAATGGAATGGCTAATGGAGCCCCGCAACCTGGCCCATTGTTCCTCCCGGGAAGGAGAAGCCCTCGAGAGAGCAGCGGGGAAAACTTTAAACTCAATGCCACCAGACGGACCTTTATGAAGGTTTAATTAGGGGAAAGAATCTCGAGCCCCTCCATTACGTTCCTCCATTGTTCTCCCGAGAAGAATGGGGAGTTTTAATGAGAAAAGTGAAGGAGTTTCCCCTCAGAAATTCTCCCAATGAGTTTAAAATGTCACTCTCCCTAATTAAATGTCAGAATTGGAAGTTGCGGAGCTCATTGGAGGGCGGAAAGATTCTCCTAATTGAGTTCCCCTGCCAGAGTGAGCCGGATCATTCAATTATTTCTCCTGCACACTCTCCACTCTCCATAGGATTCAATTTCCCCATCCTGGAAGGTACTAACGGGACCAAGTTGGAAGATCCAACACGACCAAACCTCACAGGAACTCCATATAATCATAATCCTTCTATGCTCTTCCCTAATTTATAGCTTTTAAGATGTCAACTTTTGTTTAGCCGTCTTCTCCATCCACTTTCATGGCTCATAAAACTGAGAGCTCCTCCACATTACCTATACATTTAATTGCCCACAGTCATAATAAAGTCCCCCTTGACGACCAGTGCCTCCAACTCAAACATTAACTCCAAATGATGATTCGGAATTTATGGGTCTGATGAGCTTACCTGGTCTCCTTCCCTCACCTGCCGCGTCTCGATGGAGAGACGTAGTTGGGGTTGGGGCAGGTCGCGGGAGTCGTGGGTGGATGAAAATGAGGGGACCAGCCGGCGTTCTCCCAACCTCCTTCCACTCCATGGAATCCGGGTGAAGTTGAAAGAGTTGAAGAGATCTCTTCAACCTCCTCTCGACCTTCCCTACTCAATTTTCAATCCCTGTCCCACTTTGCATACTATTACTACCACTCCAGTCGCATTCCAAACTTTGAACTCTCCCATTCTATTTGTCCTTTCTACAACTGTCGTTTTCACAATCTCACAATCTCACAATACTATCTACTACTACAGACACTTTCACACCAAATCCTGCCATTGTGTGGTCTCCATGCAAATGAATGTTCATACAATGAAACTTCATATGTAACTCCTATTACCTAATTGATCAAATATTACACAGTATTATATCATTATTATTACTATTGGATAATTATAAGTTTGTATGTGTTTATTACTTATTATAGGCGGTAAGTTATTAATAATATATTAGGATATTTATTTCTAGAATATTTGAAACTTAAAGATGAATAAAGAGTTTAAAATACCTTTTGGTCTGTTGTTTAAAAAGGATTTTGGTCTTTTATCCCTTTGCTTCATCATTGTCATCATTCATCATTTTAATTGAAGGGCATCTGGTTTTGTAGATATATTCCATAATTCATTTCAATTTATATTCATTTGGACTGGTGAGTAGCTCATTTAAAAATATATGTAAAAAGGAGGTTCCGAAGAGATGTTTCGCACAAAACAGGGTTAAATATGGAATTACGACTGAAAAATGCATGATTGTCTAAAGGGCTCTGTGGGGCAAGTGGAGTTTCTTATTTTATTCAGAATATCGAACGGCTCAACTTTCCCTTCATATGGCATTAAAGTAGGGGAAAGTGGAGATAGAGAAGTGGAGAAGAAGAACGTAATTTGCAGTTTACGAGTAAATTGCCTCCTTCCTGCCTAAAGAGCCGATGTAAAGTACTTATCCTCTCTCAGCTCCACTCTCGGGCTCCAGTCTGAGCCGAGACGGCGGTTCTCCCCGCAAACCTCGCTTGATTATTTCTAATTGCTTCCTTACCTACCTCCCGCTCCAACAGGAAGGGAATCATTCGACTCGACCTTAAAATTCTCCTAATAATACGATTACGAATCATGTTGTTACAAAGGGAAAGGATCCATTATCTCCCTTCGCTCTCTTCGCATAAATCCCGAGAAATTCATTTGTTGAGCGTCTTTCCAAATAATGACGTTAAGTCCTAAATATCCTTGTCACTCTCAACCCCTGGTTTCTCATAAGCAACTCAAAATGATATTTGCCAACATATACCAAAAGACGCCATTTTTAATATTTCCCCATCAACTCGAGAATCAATCAAGCATTGTTGAATATGAGTAGGAATTAGAATTAAGTCCATAAATTTTCAACCATTTTTATATTTTACCTACTTTGGACGATTGGACCAATTCTGATGGTTTTCGGTGGTAATTTTTAATCATTGTGCCAATTTGTCACCTTGTTGGGTCCGGTGCAGCACTCGAACTGATGAATTGATGAAGTTTGATTCAATGATTGATCTCAGTTTTGAGTTGGTTATTTTTCATTATTTTTATTTAATTCATGTTTAGAAGCATTGTAATATAATGTAGTAAGTTGTAATGTAATAGAGTAAATTATAGGACACAAAACGGAGCTTCCCACTCACACACACAACAGAGAATATTTAATAAGATTAATAACATACAGAGTGTAGTAGTCCATGTTTTCTTTCAACCAAACCCCTTCACATTGTATTTGTATCAAAAACCCAATTTTGTCTCGAGAAATAATGGGCAACCTCAACGATGGATTTCTACGTTCCTTCAACGAAAAGGCAGTTTAAGGTAAAATTCGAATCCTCCTTGTTCCGTAATTAAAAGGTAATTAATGACTCGCTACAGGATTAATTATGCAGTTATAAACGGAACAATTTATTGACTATATAAAAACAAGAGCCTTTGGATTTCTTCTCTTTAAAGTAATTACAACGAATGAAAGTTAATCAATCGATAAAGGGGAGTTAAATATGGATAGAGAGACAACGCATTTCTTTACAGATAATTGCACGTTTCTTCGATCACTCAATAACCCAAGGCATTACACTCATAGGGGAATCCAACACAAAGTAATAGAAAATGTAACAACCCGCTGACCATGTTTTTAACTTGTTAACCTTTTAAACAGCCAAAGTTTAATTCTTTCATTTGGCTCACTCTCACTTTCCTGGAGAACCCAAAGGAACTCATTATTTAGTTTAAAAAACTATTAAAAAGGCGTATTTCCCTCCAGAAGAAAGAAAGTTCTCAGGTTATAGCCGGCTCATATTATTAATTATTACTTTCTATAAAAAGGTTGACTGAGAAGGGTGGAAACGAGTTGGGAAAGTTTCCTTGCCCAAGAGAGGGAAAAAGCAATTTAAAATATGCTTTCATAATTACGTTTAAATAAAAGTGTAATCAAAAGGGCCGTTGATGAGGAAAAGTGAAAGATAGGGAAACTTTCTTAGCTTCATACACAGAAGGGAACAACAATCGATGGAGATGGACAAAGTGTTAGTTCTAATTGGTGGCCCTAATCTAATTCACATACCTATTAAATGCTTGTACATAATATGTAGTTCCTCTCTTATTAATATATATCAAAATATATCTTTAGAATGTATTTAGCATTTAAAAGGTAGACACTTTGCCCATTCGGGTCATTTTACAAACATTTGCGTTCCTTCGTTTCCCTCGGAACTTAAAAGTAACAAATTGAAGCTTAAACGTAATGGCACAGTTCAAAAATAAAGCTAACATTTTTTACGTTCAATTGTATATAAAGCTTAACGTTATAAGTGAACAAAAGTTGAACCACGGTCCAATTACAAATAATATTACTTTCACATATTCAATTAACATTGTACACTTATTTTAACAATTAATGAATGGCACTTAAAACTGTCGTTTTTAACAGACTAGAGTCTCCTTTCCGAGACCACTGAAAAATAATTAACGTGTGGTTGGTCGCAGGCGAGTGGGAAGCGACTAGAATTAAGAATGTACAGCTATTATAATATTTTAGACTTAAATGTATTTTGCCCCTTTCCTCATGCCCTCGGTAGAAGAGAGTGAATGTCTAGGTTCCACTATTCTATGTACAGGTTGTCCGTCCCGGTCCTCTATGTAAGAAATATCGTTGACACCGGGCGGAGGTTTACTTTACGCGCACAGACACAGTATTAAATGTTAACAATATAAGTTATGTTGTAGTTAATAATGACTCTGAGTTTTCAAAACGTCTCCGCGTGGGGGCTTCTCCCCAAGCCCCGGTCCCCTCTCGGGGGGAGCTGGGAGCGGGAAGGAGCCCCGAGGAGCCGACTGCTCCCTGAAAGAACATGAACAATAAACGGACAAGTAGCAGTTGCTCTGGTGGCTCCCGGATTGTGCCTTAACACTAACTTGTACTCTGGGTAGTTTAAAGTAGTGGATCGGAATGTAGCCCGGCGATCTCTCCTCACCAGAGATTTTGTCTCTAAAGGCCCAGCAACTGGGGGGACGAAGCCGTCCGTTCTGCTACTTACGTCGGAGAGGCTCTCGGAGCCGAGGACGCCTCCTCAGTGTAACCCTAATTATCTTAAATATAATATCTTAACATGAGTGACCACGCAGGTCGGTCAAGTCTGCTTCCCAAGCTGACGCTGACCCAAGTTGTGGCCCCTTAGTCAACTATGTAGTCAAACATCACAATGAACAACTAAGGCCCCACCTCAAGGGTTCACAGTTGGATTCGCGACGGACTTGCGAATTTCATCACTCCCTCGCCTTGGGAGTGAGTGAGAAACTCTACATCCTCTGATTCGTATTTTCCGCTTCCTAGCCTAGCCTAACCTTATTCCTCCAGTAGTATGTAGTACGTTCATCTATCGGGCTAGTGACATGGATGAAGCCTTAAAGTAGGGAACTAGAAACAAAAGGACTCCTGAGGAAATTCATTACAGTCATGTTAATACCTGCGTTACACAACTTGTGTCAAGTTTGAACGAAAAGACTAAATAGGAACTGTGGTTCCAATCAATAGGACTCCTTCGGGGAACTCATTTACTCATTTTCGGCCAAGGACCTCCCCGCCATTGGAATTGAAATGTAATATCTCCGATTTAGTCAACAAAGCACCCTGTGGAGGCGGGGAGGGGGCTCCTTGCCCCCAACCTTCAATCAGTCTCTCCGGAGTGTGTTCCTCCCCCATTATTACTATAAGAATTGAGGAACACGCGATGGAATGTGAGATACGGTTCAATAATAATTTGATCTTCTGATTTCCTTCCCCATGCGAGAATGCAAATCGCCCACGGCCCAAATCGCTACAGCCCAAAGGACCATTATCCCAAAACGAAGCAATCAAATTAGGATCGTAATGTCAAATTGCACAATAGGAACCTATTCTGATCCACACAGAGACCTTTTTAATTTGGAGGAGTGTCTTTTGAAACTTATTTCAATTCCCATTCCGGCCGAGCTTCACAATTGTTTTCCATAATGGTGATGAGCCATTAATTCAATTTCTATTTTGTGTCTCGTGGCCTAATTGGAGGATGACAATTACTAATTAATTAGCTCTCCAATTTGCATCTTATTCTCATTGGAGGTTCCTCCACATAATGCCCATGATTTATGTGGAGGGAAACATGTGGGCCGCATGGAAGGTGGGGAAGACAATGAGGGCGAGAGTCGTCCGTGTCTGAGGAACCTCATCCATTATTCCCTCCCGATGACACCTGCAGCCGAGGGTCTATGTAAATACACACACGACCAATTCATACGCTCATCCATCCCTCTCCGCTCATTGAGAGTGGAACAATCAATAAAATTCATTCAATTTAATCCAATATTCATTTTATTTCATTAGGGAGGCTCAAGAGTCTTCCCTTAACTAAAACCGAATAAATATGAGAAGGGGATTGAGAAAGCAATCGGGTTTTATTAAAAGGCCGGACGCCAATCAGGTCTTCACAACGAGGTATTCCGGAAGGAAGGTTGGAGAAGGGTCCGAGCTGACCTTTCCGGATTCCTCCTCAACTCCCCTCGGGAGGTTTATTTGGGGAAGGGGCGGAGGTGAGGAGACGCCAGTTCCTCACAATCACCTACCTAAATGATTATCAAGTCAAATGAGGGGAATTTGGGGAGGCGAGCCAGGCCCAAACATCCTTACAGAGCAAATGAACCGACTGAGAAATGAAAATTGCAATGCAAAAACATTTTCAAAACTTTCCCTCTCGAATCACTTAACTCAATTTGCAAATTTTTTTCCTCCTGTTTCTGACGACTACGCTAATACATACCCTGTCTGGTCTCCTTTTTTATTTCAAAACTTTCGAATTGCAATACTCTTCCCGTTGAAATTTGTTTAGTGGAACAAAGTTGAATTGATGGGGAGCCGCGAGTCGGACTCAAAACTCAAAACTTTTCCTTTCTTTCCTCATCCACTTCTTGGGCTCGGCAATGAGGAGGAGGGGAAATAAAAAGTGCAATCTTCCCGTCCCAACTGCGACACGGCTTCGGAATATGGATATAATAATTCCGGATACATTCGCATTCCTGAAAGTTGGCCGGCTTAAAAGTTGGAGTAATCATGGCATAATAATAATATACGAGGGCCTATCTCCTCCACTGCACCAGAATCCCTTTCCTCAGAACCTCTTTCCAACCAGATTTCTAGATGATTGTTGTTCGCCCTTGTTTGCACAAAGGATCCATTATAAACTATTTGAGCCCGCTTTTTAATCTCTCTTCTGCATCTCATCGAAGTTCCTCAAAAGCCACTGGGACCTGTTGTGATGGAGCCGGACAGTCGTTGAAAATGCTCAAAATTCCTCAGATAGAGGTCAATTGCCCGGAGTGGAAAGAGTTGGAAGAATAATTTCCTAATCGCCTTACTCCTAATCCCGAGGGTGTGGACAGACCCGGGTCTGAAGAAGAGCTTCGTCATCGGTGACTGGAATATGAGCTACCCAACGGCCGAGAAAATCGATGAGGAAGATATTTTGATATTGAGGGGCTTCGTATCTTCCGCCTCCCTTCATCCTCATCCAAGTGATGTTGGTTTGGCCATTAGAACGGCTCCTATTAACCGGGCTTCGGAGGAAATGCCAAATATTGATAAAAGTAATAACAAATCCAAGAGGGAAATCGTCCTTCCAAACCGCCGATCGATTTCCATGTGAGGAGAAAGTTCATCTCGACTCATCTGCGGATATGTGGGAGAAGGGTCCTTCATTAAGGGCCAACCCTTCCTCTCCCACGCTCCCCTTGTTTACCCTCGCCGACTCCCTCGGTCCTCACCAGGGCAACGGTCCTCCCTCGCCACCCACGAATTCCGATGACTCACTTCGCCTCCCTGACCTTCCCCGGGAATCACCCTCCTCCAAGAACCGCAGCGCCCCTCAGCCCAATTGTCTTGGTGAATGTTAAATGGGCACCTCGAGAGCCTCCTGTCACGTCCATATCTTTCTGTCTCATCGACCACGCTGGTTTTTCCCTTTATTGAGAGGGGAAGAGGAAAAAAGTGGATGGCTCATTCCAGCAACTTTCCCTCACTTTCCAACTTTCACTTTCCAACTTCTTCTTCCGAGGGAGTTGAAGAGATTTGAGAGGAGCCAAGGGAGAAAAAAGAGACGACAACTTGGAGGAGGGTGCCCTAAAAAGAAACCCCGATAAACCTCACCAGATTCCATTTGCTGACGTCCAAGTTCTATTTCCACTCCCAGACCCCCACTTCCCATTTCCTTCATCTTCGACTCTTAATGAAAATGACTCACATTCCACAAGAAACTTATCGACCTCGCCCGAGTAAAATCATATAACAATCCAATTTGTCTCCTACTCCCGATCTCCCTTTCTTCATTACCATTCCTCAACATGAAAATTTAAGAAATTCCTGTTCAAAGGATAAGGAGTTCTCAATGGCTCTCCCCCCAGGAAACGATTACAACCATTACACAGACCTCCATTGTAGGCCGGGATCTTGTGGGGAGAGGACAGGGACCGCAATTATGCAATCCTCCCTCTTCCAACGAAATATGATGATCCTGAGATACCATCCCTCCAATCTTCCTCGGAATGAGGGAATAAATAAACCTAGATTTGGAAATTGATTACCTCCTCCATTAGTCACTCCCATGGAGGGAGACCCTTGAAGGCCTCATCCCTCACGCATCCTCTTTGTGAGGAAGAGTTGGAAGTTGGGTCCTCCGGCCTCCCCGTGATTGACGCAGGATCCTCAATGGGTTTATTATCCAGAGACCTCCTTCCTAATTGTTTTTTACGAGCTGACTCCTTCGCGGAAAGCTCGGAGAATCCAATCAGGCGACATGGACGCAGAGGAAGTAGTATAAAACTCATGAACTATCGCCCTCATGCATGACCGAGAGAACTTGCTTCCATGCCCCAACTTCAACAAAAGCCATCCAAAGTTCCCGCTTTTCATTAAATTGAATCATCCCTCAATTCCGAGTAAATCCGAATCTTTTACTGCTCTTCATTCCTCAGTCACCAAGCGTTGATCAATAATTATTTGTATTCGATTGATTAATGGTCAATGGAGAAGAAGGGAAGTTGAGGTTCATTTTGAAGGAGGGAGGAAACTTTCCCCCAGTTTCCTATCTTGAGGAGACTAAAAGACATTGTAGTAGTTGTGAGTTTGATAAGAGAAAATTGAGACGAGGGAAAGTGAGGAGGGGGAGGAATATTAGTTTCTTGACTTGAGCCCTCAGTGAGGCTACTCCAATTATAGAAGTATCAAATTTCCTCCTCTCCCTCCGCTTTCAAAGTGGAGTGTGGACAAAAAGTGGACATAGATATTGATCGGGTGAGAAATATTGCTCCAGCCCCCGTCCAGCATAATTGAATCCCCGCATTGTCTCTCTCATTTTTCCACAAGTTTTGAAAGACCTGATTGGGAAATTCAGATATAAATTCTAGTTCTACCAAATGAATTCATTCTTGGTCAAATGTCGGAAAGATCATTGGGGTTTTCTCAATCACATCCTGCGAGGGTGGCGGGTTTTCAGGGGGAGATTTTGGTGAGTAAGCATGACCAATGATGGGTCTATTCGGCTCCTTCCTATAAATAAATCATGGGGGGAAAGATAGAAAAGGGTTGTTCTTCCAAAGAGGAGCTCAGAGGGTTGGTCCAATGCATACAGGGCGGAATGAAGTTCACCTCCGAGAAATTCTCCCGTTGAGGAAGCACCGCGGAACGCCCCGGATTAATATTCCTCTCCTCTCTGCACCCGAGTGAGTAATGCGAGCCACCCTCCGTCTAATGACAACCCTTCCCTCACCATTGCACAATAGTACATCCTATTTGATAAAATAGTCTTTTCATCCCCAGCCTCCCAACCCTTTCACAATTCAATGATCCAAATCTCTTTGACACTCCTCTGTAATCCCAATGAAAACGGTCATGATGGGACAAGGAATGGAATAATAAAGATAAATCTGTCAAGGTGTACATTTTCCCATTCAGGCTTGGGGGAATGGAGAGAGATAAAGGGAGAGTGTGGTTGGAAGGAGAGGGACAATGGTCCACCTGCCCTCGCCCCATCTTTTCCTCCTGACCTCAGACATTCTGAGGAGAAGTTGAAGTTAAAATTGAAAATGGACAGTTTTCCGAATCAAGTCGAGAATTGAGGTCCATTGGGTGAGTAATGAGAGGGATTTTTAATCGTGGATGGATTGAAATTGGGGCCTAGGTGGAAGGATGCCTTTGTGAGGATTTGAGTACAAATGATGGAAATTGGGGCGAATGAGGGAGCGGCGAGCTGCCGCCTCACAATCGAGCTTTATTTGACGACTCTGAATTAGTTCTCTTTTTGGAGAGCGTATTTGGGCGTCTGGGTAAAAAGAACTAATCTTGTGGAAAAGGCGGCTCTTCCCTTATTACGCTCGCACAGCCCCGTCCGTCCGCTAACAAGGGGAATATAAATTTTCATTTTCAGGGAAAAAAGTTTCATTTTGCAAGAACCTGACTGACTTCAAGTTTTTGTACTCTTCCCCCATCCGACCCTTTTGTCCAACAAGCCAACCGCGCTTGAGCCGGCAGATGTTTTTCACTCAAATCTGGAAAATCGGAATCGGTGGAGTGAGGCCATAACTTGCTACAATTACAACAATGCTCGACGCCTAACCCTATGCAACGGGGTTCAAGTTTATGGACCGAAATCAATATTCAATATGCACACTCCATGAATTACTTGAGACCCTCTTCAGGGCAAGGGAGAGCAGATGCAGATTCCAAATTATTCACAACGATGTCCTCTCCCCATTGACCCGGCTTAGTTTGCATCCCTTTCCCACTACAAATTTCCCTTTTCTTCCCCAAAATCCAAAATTCTTTCCATTAGCCCATTATGAGCCCAACTGCGGTCGGAACCATCAAGGCATTATTCAAAAAGGGGGAGATGCAAAGCAGAGGTTGAAAATATTCCGAGATGCGCCCCAGCCGGTTCTGTCCCAAACCCTTTCCGAATGGTTGACAAGGATGATGGATGTTCTATCTCCCAGTCCTCTCTCACGCCAATTACCCGGTAGGGAAGGTGAGGAGATGGAAGGGTTTCTGCTAATACCCGGATTTGAATCAATTTAATCATGAGGAGGAAACATTAAGGAATCCAAACGTTGAAAGTTGTTAAATTGAAAGAGAGATTGGGGGAAAGTGATTTACATTTTCCCCCAAATAACCATTTGTGTATAGTGGAGTAGACAGTGGTTGTTCTTGCGTGTGTGGAGCAACCAATTGATTTCATCATGTACAAGAATCTCGTCTCCTTCTCCGGCTTTGCCCAAAGTCATTCGGGTGAATCGATATTCTCTCTGTGGGTTTCAATATAATCCGAGCTTTTATTTTAAGGAGGGAGTGGATGGGGCGAGAAGTGGGGCCGGCCGGGTGGGCCAAGTCAAGTGCGGGGACCTCGAGCCTCAAAGAATGAGAGTATCTCGCTCGGGATCCAAATCCCACCTTCGTCCTGCATGCGACCCAAACCGGCGAGTACATGTGTCATGGAATGCCAGGTCTCGGCAGGTGCGGGAGAGGCCCATCTACAATCAATGTTTTCCCCAATCCCTTCATCTACTACCTCACCTCCAATTATATCCCACGAAATATTACTCCTAATTAATTTCGTGCTCGCCGCTCGTTCGCATTTCAAAAAAGGCCGCGTATGATCTGCTTCTAATTCCCAAACCCAACACCCCAATCTTCCCCCATTTGATCCCATTTGATGGATGTGATGGAGAGGAGCAGCCTGCAACCCATCCACTTTTTCAGTTCAAAACGGGAAATTGAAATCAGCCAGGATTGTAAACACGGGAGCAATAAATCAAAAAGGAGGCTGAGCCAACGGCGACCCTCATTCATCCATTCATCCACCCAACCCCACGAGCGAATTAATTCTCTCTCAAATGATACTCGAGGACTATAGGGCGGATGTAGGAAAAATACATAGGAAATATAATTTCTTTTATCAACCAGGAAACTCAATCCTTCTCCTCCAACGACAGCTAGCCTCCATGTGAGGAATATGCCTTTAACTATCGTCCGAACTGGGAAAAATGAAAAAACGGTTGGTCTTCTTCTGACGACCAAAACTTTCTTAACAAACTTCTTTTCTGCAAAACGTCAGAAGAATCGATGATGGTAAAATTGAGAATATAAACAGTGGACCTACGGCAAGCCGAATGAAATAATATTTCCAACATCCACAATATTACTATTTGGGTATTAGCTATTATTATTATTAGTGAATTGGCGGTGGATATTGAAGGAATGATTCCTATGTCGGAGTGGGTTTACTGCACCAGGATTGGAAAAATGTCATGATGATGTACCTCAAAGGATTTTCCTCATTTGAGCTCAAATTGACTTCAGCGTGATGAAAAACAGGGGAAGTACATAAGTAACAGGGAAACTCCAAACTTTTGGAATCGGAAATATTGGATCAAGAATATTAATAATAGTGAGGAGAAAAACTTCCCCGGGGATCGACCGGGAGTGAGATAGGGAGATATTGATAAAAGGCCTAGGATTCGACCATTTCCACCGATAGGGTCCCTATCTCCCATATCTGTTTTGGGGTAAAAAGTGGAGAGAGTAAGCTACAAAGTTTGGAGAGTCCTGGGAGTCTCGCCCATTCCTTCAAATCAAATTGAACATCATTGACGCTGACAAATTTGATGCCATTTTTCCAACTGTCTTCCTCGGACTCGCGGGTGGGTCGAAAGTTGGAGAGGAGAAAACAATCAGGAGCGTCCATTCCTCAAAACTCCCCCCAGCATATACATAGAGTCGGGGATGAGATAGTGGGGCGATAAATCAAGAGGAAATTCCTCCGGGAAGACTCCCATAAATTATGTGGAAATCAATTGAAATTCAAATACAAATATGAGGGTGAGGAAGAGATATAATTTGCGGAGTCTCGGGCCATAGAAATCACATTGGGAAGTCCATTGAGGTGGATTGGGGTCGGGAGGTCTCTAAATATTAAATTAGTTCACATTTCAATTTGAATAGGGAGGCGTAATGTTGGAGTCTTGCGGAGCTGACGGGCGTAATCGCCGGTCGAAACGATAACTGCATGAATATAAATGAGGAGAATAAATAAAATGGGAGGAAATAGCGGGGCCTCAATCTTCATCTCCATCTCATTGAGGAAGAGAGTGAAAAGATCCAGCTCATAATCCCATCACCTCATTTCGCCTAATTCCTCATCCCGATCGCGGAGATCGGAGCGGGTGGATTTGATGGATCCATATTAAAAAATGGTGAATTTATTCAAGGAAAGCATAAACCATTACGGAACCATCCCTTCTTTAATAAGGAACTAATAACCCTTATCTGCCTTCACGGATCTTCTACACCGCAATTTAATATAGTAATTTTTAAAATTTCCTCGGTTCTCAAGGGGGAAAACTTCCTTTGGATCCCTATAGTATTCAAGCGGAATCACTTGAATTCCTCAGATCCTGGAGAATTTTTCGATTAATTCCTCCGCCGCTCCACTTTCTGGAAATTTCTCCCATATTTTAATGGCCCATCATTGAATTTATTTCATTACTCCATACACTCTCAAAGTTTTTTATCTTTCATATGGAAGATGCAATCAAAATGGCACGCTGCTTACCTCGCGAATTCTTTAAATATTAAACGAACCGTTAGTAAATCGGTAAATTATTTAGCGATGTAAATATCTCTCCGCGATTGACTCTTCTTTGAATGAGTAAATGAGTTCCGTAGGAAATGCTGGTGGTGGGAATCTCCTAATTCTAATTAGGTAGCTCGTAATTAAACTTGTAGAAATATCATCTTTATAATCCATTTCAGTATGTAATATAGTATCAATTGAAGGTGAATGTGGACGTCATGAAAATGAAATCGAATCACAGAGGATGGAAATACCTCATAGCGTAGTTCTGATGAAATCGCGACAGACTTCCAAAATGACTGTAATAGTATGTCCGAAGTAGTAATAAATATCTCTATAGACGAGTTGTCCCATTCCATAAACAATGTTTTTCACCTTTGTCAACTCCCTCAATCTTAAATAGAGCATAGCTACTTCCGCTAATAACTAGCATTCCTAGCCGATTGGATGATAGGAATGGACCTAGGAATAGAAGTACTCACCTAGTCTTACACTTGTAGTATATATAATATATATATTCATATAGGAGAGGGCGAAGTGCAATGGATCTGTCACACGATCAGCAAGTCAGTCAGCAAGGGGTCAGGAGTCGGGAGCCGGCGGGATAAGGCCCCTTGTAGTATAGCTCATGGCCAAAACAACTTACAAATATAATAACGACCCTCCGACATCCCTCCCCTGACCCCTCTACTTCCTACCTTAATTATAATACACAATATATATATATATATATTTATTTATTCATTCCTTACCCTATGTACAAGATTAATTATAACAGGACTAGTAGGAGTAAAGAGTAGCTCATAAGTATATATGCTTACGCCTCGCACATGAGGAATCAATAGGCTGTTAACAACAACTCCTAGCATTATCATCCGCGTAATAACGTCTCGAGTAGGTGTGGCCATTAGAGATGTTATTTATGAATTCGGGGGAAATGCATAACTGGGACCGATGATTCAATGACGGTACTTTGACAACGTCGTGACGTTCCGCCCAAGAAAACGACCTCTTAGGCGGATGAATCCTCCCTAATGACGGGGCTCATAGGGAGCCAAGAGGACTATAATTATAAAGACATTAATATGAGTTCGAAGGGCAATTATGAAAGGAGCTGATGTTGGGGGAAATTTGGTTCAATCAATTGGTCGGCGTAATTCCCCTTGCGGGAACTCTTGTGCCGACTTCCCTCGTCCACGAGGATCGAGAGTGTGGAGCCACTCTCGAGGAACAAAATCAATGAGAGTGATTGTACCAATTAGGAATCTTCAATTGCTTTGCATGTCATGACACATTTATATAAGTAATTACTGTTCGTAAATTTGAGAGAACTCTCCACCGCCTCCTCCCTCATTATCCCACAGTCAAATATGTGTGTGTGTAGTGGGGACGGAGCACACGTCCGCCGAGATCACCGCATTCCTCCCTCGGAGAGATATTGAATCAAAATGAAATGGTGAGAGAACTTGAACCGCCAAGGAGCTGTTGACGTGGAGGGAGACAACAATTTATTTTCGCCCTCGCTCCAGAGATTGTTGTTGGCTTACGCCGAGTTAAAGGAGTTAGAGCCCTGGCTGGGCGTATTACGACTCTCAAATACATCCACAACTCGAATCGATCAACGGAGAAAGAGAAAAGAAATAATATGAGGGGAAAAGAAAGGAAAAAAATTCGAGCAAGATGAAAGTTATAACTTTGAGTGGGATGGAAAAGATTGCAAAAGAAAGTTATCGATTCGATCCTCGCTCTCTACGCTTAAGCTCCTCTCCCGCTCTGTCCAGACCTCCTAATAATATAATGCGAGCTAATGTGTTACCGTTCTAAATACAACCCAGCACACGAGAGAAACCTCCCATCACCGTCGCCAATGTGCGGCGGACGTCACTCCCCTCCGCCACATCTACATACATATGCATGTATGTACATGCTACAAATTCGGGTCCTAATTAACACACCTCAAGGCCGCCCATTTCCAATGGGAGTAAACAGTAGGGAAATGGCCTGCGAGACACTTCTAATCAAAGGCCTCCCTTAATGACCCTTCAAGTCCTCATGCGCCCTTAAAGGGAGCGAGGCTCAATTGTTCGTGAGGGAAAAGTTTTTAAATAAAAGAGGATCTCGGGGTTGGAAGAAAAGGTTGATTGATTAAAACTGGAGAAAGTTGTCAAAATCCTGAGCGACCAATCAATCTTACCTTAGTTGAAAAAAGTTTTAGCTTTATTGAATTTCAGCCTCAAAATTTAATGGAAGGCCCATGGTGAGAGGGAGGGGAGATTTTTTATTATGCCATCGGTTTACAAAGAATTAAATTAAGAAAAAGAAGCCTGCCACCTCCTTATGACAAGACGGCCCTCCTTGGGCCTCCATATAAATATAAACTCCTATATACGCCAAAACCAGTCTTATGTATATCCCTCCCTCCACGCCGTTCAAAAGAGAAAGGAGGACAAAGGGCCGAGTGACAAATACTCGCAAATATGGAATCTCGCGAGGAATATTCCCCTCACTTTGTACAATATAAACTTAACGATTTCATATTAAGCTCTTATTGATTAAATAGTATAAATGAAAAAGTTTCTTGGGCAGAATCCCTTCAATTACTTTTTGTTTCGAGTTTTCTCCTCCTTTCATTTTCATTCCTTCGAGAGAGAGAAGGGGAATGGCCAATCAATCACAGATGTACCACGGACACTGGAACTACTCCTTCCGCCTCTCTCCCTCCCATCATACTTCAAGACTTCCGCTCAACGCCATAAATCCCCTTTTGCATACATGTGGCGGAGTTGATCAATTTGAGTTCATTGATCCGATTCATTATACCGCGAGGAAGTTTCCTACAGAGCTAGTAATTAATATGTGGGAAATGGAGGCCAACAACTTCCGAGGTTCTTCCCTCATTTTACAAATGTTCATTCGAAGGAATGAGGTTAAATGACGCTTTCACTCCAATAAAAAAATTCAATCTAAATATTACCCACCAAAGCAATGTATGTATTTATGTATGAATGAAATGCCGTTATTTTAATTCTAACATGGTAAATACAACTTATGTAGCTTCATAGAAGTTAATGAATAAAGATTCAAAATATAGTGACCAATGAGTAGATTGATTGCCCTTTGCTTAAACCAAGATGAAGAGGACTTTGAAATCTTTTGTGCGAAACGTCACTTCTTGCCATTTTTGGATTGTTTTTGGATTTAATTCCCTCATTGAATCATCGAATTCTCAAGTTGGGGGAGGAAGGAAGAAATTAATAAAGGATTCCCCCTCCCATTTGTATTTTACTCTGAAACAATGGTAATATATATATATATATTTATATATATATATACCCAAATATATATTTATACTTTGGTGGTGTAGGGGAGGAGGGTTTAGAATACCCGGGATGTAATAACAGTAATAATAATTCATCCGCTATTGTCAGGCTCCAAGCCCGAGCCCGTGGACGGTGGATGGATCGGCAATCATGTGTATGTAGTTTATATCGGTATCGACGGCATGTATGAACTACCTAAATTTTATGTATATGTACATATACCAATATATATTAAATGTATAGGGAGTATGGGGTTATGCATGTTTAACAATTTTACAAACTCTTTTAATGGCCATCACCTTCTACTCCAAGACACATGTAGATTTGTTGTGTAGTAAAATGCGTAAAAGTTTGTAGCCTATGTTATGTTCTCCGCTACGCTCAAATATATAACATATTGGTTTTTACACAGACCCCTAGCTTGTGACTATTAGTAGCCTATATAAGTACCATAGAAGTAATAGAGTCTCTTAACAATAATATAGAAGATGAATATCGTCTAGTTTTATATAATATATATTTATTTATATATGTAATATTGTAACTCCTAGTGTCCTATGATTAGAATATTTAGATTAGAATAAGTTTTCATCACTGACGTACATCTCAAAGGCGTGCTCTCATCACAGTCGTTGTAGTTTGGAACAGAGCGAACACGCCAGTTGATTTTCCCAGTGTATTCCATTTTAATGACTCTCTTTTACAAAGTCTTACATTGTAAATATCTTAGAGTTACTCAGTTAGTGTGTGTGGTTGTGTTTTTGACTATATTTATAATAGTATTTGCAAGCAGTTTCTGGCTCATCTCAAGAGCCGAAAATAGTGACTAGTAGTTTGGAGTTCACAAGGGAATCTTCTTCACGTCGTTGGCGTGAGGGAAAATGAGACACGGATTGCTTGGCTCACCTTCTCCCGGACCGGGAGGTAGACGATGGAAGGGATGAAATACTCGCCCTCGTTCGCCTCTTCAAGAGCAGACGATGTGAGGAGGAAGCCCTGCATCTCAAAGTTGCCTTCTCCTTGAGGAAATCCCCTCCCTTCAGGAATGTCTTTGCTGCCCTGTGAAACATTATGACTTACATAATTCTTAACTAGCAAGAACACCAATGTCAAGTGGGCATGGAGGATAACTGTCAGAGGGAACTTACGAGCAAACGGTGGGAAATCCGTGGGTTTGAGTGTCGGACTTTCGAGTGGACCAGAAGAGGTTCGTAAGAGGCGGCCGAGAACGTGCATTTCAGACACTTGAACCTCATCCCGCGCTTCTTCTTTTTCACGATGGCTCTGAGTCTCCTGAGGCGATTCTCGCGACTCGTCCCATGGGCTTCCTTGATGTGTCCGCTCACGTCGTCTCTGGAAGGGAAGGTGAGGCTGCAGGCCGAACAGCGATAGACATTTTTCTTCCTTTTTTCCTTCTTCCCCTCCTGCTTCAGGGCCCAGTAGAGGTTCGTCGTTGCCCCGTTGAAGGCCGGAGGAAAAGCGGGCTCGGGGTCGCGGAAGGGCGGGACCGGACCGGCAAGACCTTCGTTTGTCGCCGACGGTGTGAGGAACGGAGCCAAAACCCCTGACATTTGATGGCCGATGAGATGCTGTTGAAAGACCTCGAGCTGGTGGAAGCTGTGGAAGCACATGGGGCACTGGAAGAGGGTCTTTCCTTGGCCGGTCTCCGAGAGAGCCGATAGAGAGTTGGCCAGCCCGGTGTGGTTCCGTTCGTGGGCGTAGAGGTATACGAGGACCGAGGTGGAAAAAGGGCAAAAGGAGCAGCGGTAAAGCCGATTCGCCCCGCCTTCCATTTTTTGAAAAAGGAGAGCGAGCGGGTCGGCGGCTGACACTTGTTGGCTCTCCACCACCACCGGATCTTCCGAACTCTTCTTCCGCTCTCCGTGCTCTTTGAGGAGATGGACCTGAAATACGTCCACGTCCGCCGTTGAGAACCCGCAAAGTCCGCACTTGTTTTTCCCTTTTCCTTTCTTCCCACCTTTGGAGGATTGGGAGGGCCGGCGGGGTTGCTGTTGGCTTCCCTTCTCAATCGCTTTCCACCGCTCAATCCCCTCTTCCCCGTGATCTCCGAGAAGATGGGATTTGAGCCACTTGGCGTTCCTGAACCTCCGTCTGCACAAAGGGCACACTTCGGGGTAATGGCAAAAGTACCGGTTCTGACTGTCTGGTTGGAGCGATGTGAGGATGCTGACCGATGAGGTAACAACCGGCGGGTCGGGGTCGGTGGTGGAGAGATTGAGAACCGGCGGCGGAGGTCCAGCTGGCGGCGAAGGCCCTTCATCCAAAATCCCATGAGTGTTTTGTTTGTGAACTTTGAGGAAGTATTTGGAGCAGAGCTCTTTGTTGCAAATGTCGCAGGTCACTCCGCCCAGCCCTGTGGAGCTCTCAATGCTGATCCCATGCATTTTGAGCATGTGGGTCCGCATGAAGTACTTGTTGCAGAGCTCTTTGTGGCAGATCGTGCAATAACTTCGGCTCAACGAGGGGCTCGGTCTTTTTGCGCTATCCTTGTTGGCCGCCGAGCCACCTTTAATGCTCCCGCCTCCCGACGTGGGAGCAAGAAAGTCCGCCGACAAGTTGAGACCCTCGCATTCCTTCTTCACATCTTTGATGTCTTCTTCCGACCCTTCGACCTCCTTCCCATTGTTCGCGCTGTGGAAGGCTTCCAGATGCTGCTGGAGAAAATGGGCCGAGTAGAACTCTTTTGCACAGAAGGGACAGACTGAGGGAGGAGGTGGCGTGGGTTCTTCAACAGCTTCAGCAGTCCCAGGAGGGCTCCAGTCGCCCCCCACTCCGCCTCCGCCACTCACCCGATTTAACTCAAGGATCATGGACTGAAGACGACGAAGGTCATCTGAATCAGAAGTTCCCTCTCCGCGGCTCTCCATCTCTAAGAGCTTCTTTTGCTGTAGATGGTCTTCCTCAAGCTGCTGTTGCTTCCTTTCTCTGGCTTGCTCTGCCCTTTCTTCTGCCTCAGGATGAAAGTAGGACTTGTGCATCCGGAGGAGATACACCGTCTGGAAGGATCGGGAGCAAAGGGTGCATTCGAATTCTTCGTTCTTTTTCCCGTTGTTGTTGAGGGAAGCGGCAGGGTCGCAGGAGTCGGCAAACAACCCTCGTGGAATGATCGGCGGAAGGAAGGGGAAAGACCCGAAGGTTGGCTGGGTCTGACCCCCGTGTTTCTTGTCCATGTGAGTCCGAAGATCAAGCTTGTTTGTGAACTGTCGACCGCAGAAGGTGCATGCCAAATGATTCCCTATGGAGTGCTTCATATCAATTTCCCCATCGCTCCCATCCTCGAGTTGGTCAACAAGATTGGCGAGATGACCTTCCCCACTCTCATTTGAATAATCTTCGTTGTCGAGCAGAGAGCGCGAAAGAGCGAGGTCCATGCCGGCCAGGTTCTCCATAATGAGAGAGCTGGGGAGTTTTGGATCTCCGTTGCGTTTCCCGGTGCCTCCTGGATTCGGACCCATCGGAATTCCGTGGATCTTTGCCTTGTGGCGCTTGAGAAAATACTTGTTGCAGAACTGCTTCTGGCAGAGCTCGCAAAAAGACTCGCGTTGGTTTACTCCACCCTGCTCCCCCCCAAACATCTGGTCGGAGTGAGGGAGCTGGAGATTTTCGCCCTTGGGACCAAACGGCGGCGAGTTGGCCGAATTTTGTGTGGTGAGCATGGGCGGGGCGGAAGGGCCGTCGGTGTAAACTCCGTGTTTGTTTGCCTTGTGGGTCTTGAGAAAGTACTTGTTACAAAATTCTTTGTTGCAGAGGTCGCAGTAGGCCTCTGGGTTGAAGATCCTGTGCGGAGGACCAAGTGGCCCTGGCGCCGGCCCGCTGTTCTGATTCGATCCGGCCGACGAGGTCGAAGTCGGGGTCCCCGAAGGCGGGTTTGCAGGGAAGAGAGTTGTGGGCGGGAAGAGGGAGAAGGGTGAGGAGAAGAGGGGTGAGTTGGTCCCGGCCTTCTCCTCGCTTTTGGAGAGGTTGAGTGGGGCCTGAGAGAAAAAGCCCTGCTTGAGGACCTCTTCTCCGTGGAGGTGGGCCATTTGGGCCATCTGGTCATGGTAATCTTGAAGGAGTTGGTGGTGGAGCTCGGAGGCTGGGATGCGGACGGGCCGTGACTGCTTCCGCCGCTTCTTCCCGCTCGCCCCGCGCCCCTCGCCCTCGAAGTAGTCAGAGTCTTTGGGCCACGGGCCGGGGCGCGACTCCTCCTGGCCGCTCTCGAAGCTGCTGTTGCTGTCGAGGTGGAGGGCGATGTCGAGGGGGTCGGCGGCCGACGTCTCTTCCTTTAGCCCATCATGGAGGTCTGAGGGGAAGGGGGGCGTCTTCGAGCTCAAGAGGCCCCCGCTCGACCCGCCGTTCGTAAGAGCTGATGCCGTGGTGGCCATAGCCCCTCATTAACTACGAGCCCCGACACTAAACTCGTCCCCTGAAACCATCATTCCCTCAGCTTTGACCACACTTAGCATCAATATATATGACCACCATGGTAGGGAGAATAATGAGAGGCCTTGGTTCCCAAATCATAATTCCTTCATTTATGGATTCCCTGCTTTCCCTTGTAAGGTGGGCCGAGATGGAGTGAATGGAAAACTCCTAATCCACCCTTTCATCTCTCTCAAACAGAAAAAGCAATAATGACTGCTGTTGGAAAAAATGAGAGGATCGGCCGTTCGGCGGAGATGGATGACCAGAGATGGATGTATGGGATGGGATTTCGGGCTTCATCTAACTCTCGACGGACAAGAGAGAAACTTGAAAGCATGCGCTAAAATTCTGATAACATTTTTTGTCATTTTGCCAATGCAATCGAAATGAAAAGAGCCAATTGATTTTCTTCCAATTTTTCCCTTGTTTCTCCTCTCTTGCTTCTCTCGACTCATCTCGCAGTGGACAGAGGAGCTGAGACCTGTCGGCTACGCAAACTAACTAAAACTTGCCCAATTTATTAGCTAATCTTTTATAATGGGATAATTACGAATCCTTTCTTTGTAAAAATTAAATCGGAGGAGGAAGTTGACAATTTATTATTTAGCACCAATGAGCTAATCATGAATTTAGAAATTGTTTAAATGAGGAATGGCAATCCTCCAAAATGTGCTCTATGAATGAAATCCATTAGGAATCTTTTCAAATGCACCTTTAATTTGGTGGAAATTAATTGAAAGTCATTGTCATATCGTTCCCATCTCCAAATAACCCCACTAATAACGTCAAGAGAAAGAAGTCCAATTTACTTTTTCACTTGACGGATTTTCCCAATCGCTTGCTAGAGCCCACACTTTTCCTCTCAATTAATGAATTGTAATTTAAAACAAAGGGTGTCGACATGGAGAAGATTGGGAAATCGGGGAATTGATGGAAAGTGTATTCGTTTCCATTGAGGGAAAGTTTAAAGGAATTTGAATGTGGCTTTTCAATGCACGCGTGTTATTTATTCCCAAGCTCCTCTGTCCGGCCAGGATGCAAGGAATGGTTGATTAAAGCAGGGAAAGTAATTAGGAGATGGGCGGCCATTGATTAACACCTCAGTGGGTGGAAAATTCTTACCTCCAGGTTGCAGACGGACGAGGTGTTGGCGGGGAGGGCCGAGATCCTCCAAACGCATCTTCGGCGGGGCAGGAGTAAGCTCAGTGTTAGGGTGGGGCGAGTTGATCCTGCGGAAGTGAGGAAACGTGAGTTCGGGTAGGTCGGAGATGAATGAATCATGAGCATGAATGGGAATATGAATTTGTTTGTGTGTACCGAGTGGAGCATCCGCTGTCGGTTCCCGGCTCGTTGACAGCGGCGTGTTCAGGAGGTCAGGATGGGGACTCCCTCAGAGCCACTGGCAGACTGAGCTTTTCCCCACAACGTCTCTCACTTCCCTATCTTCGCTCCCTCCTGTCTCTCATGCACCGATGTCGAAGGCTCAACTGGAACTGCCACAAGGAGACCACGCAATCGCCCCAAATACAATCGATTGAAATGACGGAAAGCAATATGAAATTCCCCACTTTCCACTTTCCTCCCCATCGGCCATGGGATTTTTCCCTAAAACTCAAATTTCCACCCCTCCCAGTCCGAGAGGGGTTGAGGCTGAACCCATATGGCCAGCTGGGATTCCGCCGGCTCACCAAATCCACCTTCCACGCGGCCAACCCAGGACGGACAATTACCCTGGGCACCTTCCTCTCCCGGCTCCGAGTCTCAATTCTCCCCGCCAGCGGCTCTTGGAGGGAATCGGAGATTCTCAATAATTAACCTCCGTTTCATCGCCCACCACTCCAACCTGCCTGAGTCAAACCCCTTTCCAAATATGAACTAGATAAAGGGCAAATGCTTCAATCCCATCAAACATTGTTTTCTCTCCCATTTCCAAGTTGGGCACAATTAGAGTCGGCTCCGGCTTCATCAGCTTTTCCCAGAGATCTGTAGAAAGTTTCTCTCCACACTTTACCTCTTCTCTCTAAACTTAATTAGCCTCATTTGTCTTCATCTTCCAAGGGTGGATGGAATTCTTGAGAAAGAAAAGTGTCTGTTGGAAGGAAGGGTCGTCGGGGAATTATACACTCATCGTCACTCAACAGCTCTTCCCATTCAAGATCATAATACGTAATCAAAACGGCGAGCTGCTCGGGTCCGCCCCTTTTCACCAGCTTAATTACCGACCCTACGAGAACAAAAGGACTTCCAAGTCTTTCAATTTACTCCCTCACGGCCTCTCATGCCAAATTCGGCTGATGGACGGCCGATAAGATAAAGATACTTTAATTTGGAACTCTAGAAGCTCGATTTATTCTATGAATAAGCTTGATTACAACTTCTAAATTGTAACAAACTACTTACACACATGCATTGATATTGTCCACACATTTTCCAATTCTTTTTCACTCCTCCATTTCATCCATTTAATACCCCCAAACTGGAGATGGTGGAAAATTTGTGTTCCAAATGAATTTATTTACTCTTGTAATCCAATAAATTGGATTGAATAATTGAGATATTTAGAAAGGACATTTAATAATATAAAATTAACAGTAAATGAATTATTGTCCCATTAAACTGTCAATAGACAGAGAGGGCTTTCTGTTAGTTGAGAATTACAATTACGAAGAACCGTCATGATTCATGTGTACAAACTGATAAGAGAATTAACAAGTATGGAAGAATGGGAAATCGATGATAGTTTAAAGTATTGTTTAAAAAGAAATGTGTGTATCCTCCTATTAACCACCATTGTGGAGAGTTGATGTAAAATGCACAAACCAGTCCAATATGAACCATATGCATATATTAGTCATATTGCCTTAATGTGGTGCATGGATCCGACCAACGCGGGTATGCAGTAATAAACAAAGCCAACCCTATGGACACACATACCAAACACATGTTGGGGGCATAAAGGAAATGAAGTAATAAAAAGTGCTAGACTTGAGATCCTCACCTTTCTTTCATTTCCGATATATCAGCGTGACAAGGGGATCTTGTTAGCAGGAAAACCGGAGGAAACTACAAAATTAAGGAACCTGGGAGCATATTAACCTTACCGACTCATACGTGTATTAGGAGATGCATTGGGTGAGCCATCCAATATCGCTTTATATGGCTAATCTCTTTATTTCCTCCTGCTTTATAAAATGACAATATAATATCCCCTTGTGGAAGATACTACATATACAGGTCGTATCTTAGTCCTGCGGATATGTAGAAAGCTTATCTGACAATGGGCTAAATGAGAAGATTTCTCTCTTGTACCAATGAGATAAATTGAAAAGTCGGATGGATACATTATGTAATATACTGCCCAAAAAGTTCATTCATCTATGTATATTGTATATGAAAATGCTAATTGATGAGATACGATAATTTTATAATTAGTTTATCTTTAAGACGCATTTAATAAAGTTAAAATGGATAATTATGATTTTGATTTAATTGAACAAAGAGCAGTGATAAGTTTTTATCATTAGAAGGATTAAGAGGGACAAACACTCAAATGAATGGACTTATTGCGAAGTATATTACAATGTGAGGTTCAAAAAAAGCTTCCACTTCTCAGCAAGAACTCGATGATTGGATTTGCTAAGAGTTGGATCGAAGATATGCATAATATTATTTCTAAATGGTTCATTATTATTAGCCCCCATGTTTCTTCATATGAGAGGAATAAATGAAAATTGTTGAAGGTAAATTTATAACTTTCATGTTGATGACTCTCGATTGTCCTTAGTTGCATGTCAGCATTGTGTTTTAAGGTCTGAAAGGTGATTTTGAAGATGTTAAAAAGTGTTGGGGGCTTTGTCTGTAGTGTGTAGCTCATTCAATAAGTGGTGGGGCTGTTAAAGCAAATATTTAACTCGGCGAATGTAAGTTTATACAGAGAGATAGAAAGGGCTGGAGTGGAGAGGTGGGACAAAAGAGTTGTAAATAAGAGGCGTGGCGGTTAGTTAATTCGTAATTACTCGGCTCCCAGGTGGGAATTGAAGAATTGCTCGAGTGTTGAGTCTGTTGAGAGATAGGGAATATGTACACAGACATAAAAGTATGTATCTACTCTGTCTCAAATGTAGTTGTGAACGTCGGAGAAATTGTT
The DNA here is from genome assembly GCA_034687125.1 of Neelides folsomi. Taxonomy (NCBI): domain Eukaryota; kingdom Metazoa; phylum Arthropoda; class Collembola; order Neelipleona; family Neelidae; genus Neelides; species Neelides folsomi. The sequence goes on from JAQGBZ010000097.1 coordinate 145,821, forward strand.
CAATATTTGATAGGGTCTACTGGGTGAAAAGACATCCACAATTTCCACATGGACTTCATGTACATGGATGCTTCTCCCCTTTATATCTCTTTCCTAATAACCCATGTGACCTTTCCTCACCTATGCGAATACGATTAGAGATATTACATAGGCATATGAGTATGGATATGATACGAATTATATTAGGTGTATAAATTAGATCTATCTTTCGGCCAATTGGATTTTTGGAGAAAATCCCGGGGCGAAACGCGACTTTCCACATAGTGAAATAAAGATCGAGAGTTGATGGCCAACGCCACGTGTCGTCAACTGCCGAAGGTGTCATTAAAGGCAACGAATTTCCCGAGGTCTTCAATCTCGACTTCTTGGATCTTAAGTTAATAAGCAAGTGGAATTATTAAAGGTCAGCCATCGAGATGGGCTTGACACTCTCCAGCGTTCTCTCCCGTCTCTTCGGAAAGAAGCAGATGAGGATTCTCATGGGTAAATATCTCCAGCGCCATATTTAACAATCTCCTCCATATTTCACTCATTTTAACTAAATAACACTTCCCACATACTTATTATGTCAATTACTCATCAATCCACCTTTACCTCATGATACCATATATGAGCAGATTTTTACCCTTTCCTTTCGTTGTTTGGAAATCTTTGTAATATTCTTACTCAATGCTTTTTATTTTATAGTTGAAGGAATTAATCATTTTAAATTACTTTAGTTGGTCTTGACGCGGCTGGTAAAACGACGATTTTATACAAGTTCAAGCTTGGAGAAATCGTAACCACTGTAAGTTCATAAATTCCTTCAGACTGCTATCTGAGATTTATAATTGTTGTTTTTGTACAGATTCCAACGATTGGGTTCAATGTTGAAACCGTCGAGTATAAGAATATTTGCTTTACCGTATGGGATGTCGGTGGACAAGACAAGATCCGACCGCTATGGAGGCATTATTTCCAAAACACCCAAGGTCTCATCTTCGTTGTCGACTCCAATGATCGCGAGCGTATTGGTGAAGCGCAGGAAGAACTGCAGAAAATGGTTTTTAAATCCTTTTAAAATGATTTTTATTATTTTTGGAGTATTTAGAATTAATACAATATGTTTAAATATATAAGAGAATATCTCAATAAAGAGCATTTAGTGACGCTGATTGATTTGTTTTTAGTTGCAAGAGGACGAGTTACGTGATGCTGTATTGTTAGTCTTTGCAAACAAGCAGGACCTTCCAAATGCGATGAACGCTGCCGAACTGACTGACAAATTAGGTCTCCATAATCTTCGCAACCGAAGGGTAACAATTATTTATTTAAGCTATAACATTCTTAGACTACATCATTCATTTAATAAATAGTAATTAATTTAGTATAAATCTCAAATCATCGTGATAATGATGAAACGCCAATTTTTATTCAACGCCATGGTTCATGTTTTAAATTTTATGTAACCGTTATAAAATGTTAGGTTAAATAAAGCAAGGATGTAAAGTAAGTTGTGTATTAAATTAGAATGAGAAAATATCGAGAACAAATAATATAAACCGTCGAACAATAAGTTTCAGGTTTCACAAATTATTAATAAATTGCTATGCTAAATTACATGCATAGTTTCAATGCACAAGCTACTGTTAAGTATATGTATTAATGAATTATAAGCCTTTGATCAGTTTATTGTTTGTCATTATCTTTATGTATATTCTAATGAAATGATCATGGTATATATGCCGATTCAGCATATTAATTATTAATGAATTTAAACAGCATTGTCTTTCTCACATTTTCTTATCAACCCAAGTTTCATTTGTCTATCACGAGTTTTATCAATCAAACATCAAAATAAGGATATTAAATTTTACGACTCTGAATCTCTAATAGGTTTAAAATGTAGCTCAATTACGCAATGTATAATTTACAAATTCATATTTTCATTCTGCTGATTAATGGAGAATGTTTGAAAACGTTTTGTGAAAGGCTGATTACTGATTATATTCAAATAGTATTATATTCCCACTTTAATTACTGTCTAATTAAATGAATTACTAATTTTTTATGCTAATTTCCAGTGGTACATTCAAGCAACTTGTGCGACCCAAGGACATGGACTTTATGAAGGGCTTGACTGGCTTTCAAGCGAGCTTGCCAAAAAGTAAAAACATACCAACATGAAAGTTAATTATTAATTTAACAATACCATCACCATTGATCTAAATTATAATTATTCCTCTCACCCATTGTTATGGCTTGAACCAAATGCATAAGAATTAGATTCTCCTTTTAGGTGAAAATACAAAATTGTCCTACGAAGTAATAAAATAAATATTACAATGCTAATTGAATACCAAAACAAGCAAGAAGGTGTTATTGCCTTTGTTATTTTTCTCTTTAATAAATTTGTTGATACGAACATTTATACAATTTATTTTTACTCTGTACAATACATATGTTTTAAATTAACATATAATAAAATCCAACATCAATTTAAAAGAATACTACTAGGTTGGCTCTTTTATTTTAGGCACACGCATCAATTGTTCATCCAGCATCTGTTCCCACTTCGGCACAATGTTCCTTATTCAAAATGTTTGGCTTTCGCAACAGGAACCGTTCCTGGACGGAGAGTCACGGAGTAATCCAGGAGCTTGGAATATCTTCTCAACAATTTGTCCCAATAGCACTCAATATGGCCCAGGTTCAAATTTTGTACGATAAACTCATGGCCGCGTAGAGCAATCCGCTCACCCACGTAGTCGTTCTCAATGAAAAATTCCAATAATTCCCTACAAAAAACATCATTTTAGTCATAGACAGATTTCAGCAATTAGATATTCCAAACACTAATAGAAATAGGCTCAAATTAGGTTAAAATCCTTCAATTTATAAATTATTCAAGTTGGATTGACTTTTCTACAATAATAGCAAGTACGAGTATTTACTATATGTTATACATAATACATATATATTTAATACTACATACAGTACAAAGAATATGTCATATGTATAGTAAATATATGCAAAGTAGAGTATATCAGAGAAAATGTTCAATGCAGCCTTGAGTTCAATAATGTAAATAATACGAGCTGCATATTTGTAAAATAATCAAAGGATAACCTCATTTCTCTCAATTCACTTTTTAAACCTTACAAATATGCGACATGTGGAATGAAGAATAATAAATATTAGCACATTGGTTTGAAAGATAGAGAATGAATTACTTAATTTCTTCTCCTCTTGCATCCTTATTGAGAGGCACGTAGTGAATCCAAGGAACGAGTGATGGATAAAAAAATTCAATCCATTCATCGTTAGCATGTAGAACGAGGGAATTGCAAAGAAATAAATGTTTAAATCGGAAGCTCGCAGCTACGCCACGATAATTGAACAAATACTTAAACTTGCAATGATCCTCAAAGGAAACGACGGGGACTGCGGGTTCACCCAATGTGTCCTACAAATATAAAAATTGTTTTAGACCAATCTTTAAATGCTTACTTAAAACTTGTTATTTGATAATGAATTTAATGAAATCCTGATGAAATATCCTTAATGTTATTAAACCATTTACTTCAATAGATTTCCAAGCTTGATTCTTTGTGAATTTGGCGTCCACAAGTGAAGGGTTTTTTCTTGAGAGCAACACGAGGGCGTCTCTTTCCCCAGAAGTTCTTGAACCTCTGAAGAATCCCACTGGTTTCTTTTTTCTCCATGGTGTTTGTTTAGCTGCATCGAGGAGTGAAGCTCTTAAGAGATCCCATCTTCCAATGCCTCTTGGGAATGTCTCGATGGCTGGGCCGCCTTCCCAAAATGACCAAGCTGGATATGTAATATCCAAGTAATCAGTGGTCTAAAAAGAAATCAATTTCAACTTGATATTAAATACATAGAAAATGAAGTATTTAATGAATAATGTGTATTTATTGACAGAGGAAATATAAGTTCAAGATTTTAATTTACAATTCCTTCTTACTTTGCTAAATGAGAAAACTGGAAATTGGTTATTTTGATGAATTGGAACTTGAGGCCAGTCGAATACATTAACCACAAACTCCGTATTTTTAGTCATTTTGTTGGCGATCTTTAAAAGGAAATGCTCAACTCCATTGCATCTTGATGGAAATTTGCATTCTTTTTCGCGATAAAGAACCCCATCGACTATTTGGTATAATGTTCCTCTGAAAATGAAAATAAAAAGACAAAATATCGTAAATCATTGACCATAATTCTCATAAAGTATTCTAGTTATATTGACTACTTATTAATGAATTTTAAAATATTAATGATTGCAAACCTATTATTAGCATCATCGATTAATTGCTTAGAAATTCCAGATTTAAAAGGCTGCAAATCATTCGAAATTGTTCTTGTATAACAACTGCAGCCCGTTTCGTGATTAAGTTCCTTTTTGTCATTTTCAAATCTTGTTTCCGCATCTTCAATTAACTTGTAATACTTCTCCCATTTTTTGTCACCTTAAACATTATAAATTATTATTGAGTCAATTCATTATAATAAAGTATTTTCTCAGTGAATGTTAGGTATTTAAGTTTAGTTGTTTTTGTATAAACTTACGTTGTTTAAAATACTTTTCCTTTTCATGGTCAACTTTATTTTGACAACGAGTATTTAAGTCTGTCGTTGAAGAACAACTATTATTGAGATCCTCATCTCCTTCAGACGAGGAATTGATTTGAGCAATTGACAAGAGGAACAAAAGAATCCAAATACTTTTTATAAAATTATTCAAATACATTTTGAAGACAAGTCAAATGTCTGGGATACATTGAGAATTCAATTAATTTCTCTATTATTTTAATAACATTGAAAGTTAAAATTACATGACAGATTAGAATGACACAATATATGCATGGCTACATTATCCAAATATCTTTTACTAATAATCAAAAATACTAAAATGGATTGAAATTTCGTTATAAAATATTGAAATTGGAGGCATAGTCAAAATGACCAAACAAAATAATACCGACAGTAATTGTTCCAGCAATCTTTTATATATTTCTTGTTTAAACAACGATTTATGTTGAAAATTGATAATTAATTTGAGCAATATATATGAGTTAAAATTTATCGTTAATTATGTCAAATTAATGTTTAAATTGAAGGAAAGCGAAGAAAAGAGAAGAAAATGTGAATAATAAAGTCAGACAACCGACGGACAAATACACAGAGATTTACTAGACACTTTGTGAAATGAATGAATGCCTTTACACGGGGCGAGTTGCAAAATCTTTAAATTCCCAAATGAAGTAGAAGGTAAATGGTGAGATGAGTCCGAACCATGCGAACTTCACCTCCATGCTTTTTCATTCTTGTGACCTCCACGCTCTTCTCAGTCTGAAAGACCTCACTACGCTCCTCAAGTGGGATCGGACAATCAAGTGACAATCGTCAATTTCTACCCTAGAGTGTCGGGAAAGAAGCGTAGGACATAATGAAAGAGAAATCCTTTCCCAGAGGAAGGTTGGAGTCCGCCGCGACCCAGTCGGCTATCGTCACCCCTGATGAAGAAAAAGAACTCTTTCAGGTACTTACTTTTAATTTAATCCACTATGGTTTAAACATTCATTTTTCATATAACAGGTATTATTTAGTGACATTGATATTAATTTAAACTTTATTTAATGGAATACAGGATGACCAAGCTGGAACCTCAAAGGCCCAGAAGAAGAAGCTCAAGCGGAGCATCAAAAGGGCAAAGTTGAATGATGAGGACAACTCTGTCTTGGCCAATGGGGCGAAATTCAACCAAAGGAACTTCCATATCGACTCGTTAACTTATGATGTAAGGGCTTTATTATAAAATTAATAATTCTTATTTACGTAATTTATTACTTTATCAATCTTCTTTTCAGCACATCTCCGTTGGATTCGTTAGTCTTGGTAAAATTTACCAAATACAAGATTTCAAAATCTGTGTGAGTCTTCCTGGGAGAGTTGTTGGCACTGTGTCATATGAGAATATCTCGGGTCCATATTCTGAAATGATCGACGCCATCACGTCTGAACGAACTCGGAGGGTAAGGAAATCACTTTTTGTAGGCTTTTTGTACATTTTATATTAAAAGCACTATTTACGAAATATGGGGCTATTATTAATTTTATAAATTATGCAGGGAGGTCATTCAATCGGAGACATGTTCAAGATTGGACAAGTCATGATTGTAAAAGTCATTAACGAAGAGGTTACTGACAAAGGCAAGAAACTTCATCTTTCAATGTCTCCTTCTGACATCCATGCTGATTACACTCCTTCATCGATTGCGTCGAACACTGTAAGACAATAAATTTTTGTTACTTTTTTCAAAATTCATTCTTTGAAATTCGTTTAAACACGATTTACTTATAGGTGATGACTTGTGCTGTAAAAAGTATTGAAGAGCATGGGTACTCTATGGATATGGGAATCAAAGGAGTTAACGCTTTTTTAAAATTTGACCAGTCCAAGCTGTATGAGAAGAATATGAAATACCGCCACGGGCTGAGTAAATATAAAAATAACGTATTTAAACTCATCCTTTTCATATTACTAATTTAAACAAATTTAAGGAGTTGGGCAATTGGTCCAGTGTAAGATATTGGACGCGAAAACTCAGCGGCTTGGTGGAACGGTCAAATTGACAGCGAACCCCAAAGAGGTGAACAACTTGATAATCCCGGACGAAACCACTGAGAATTATAACTTGCTGCTCCCAGGATGGCAAGTAAATGGGACGGTCATGGATGTAAGTAATTATTTATTGGATAAATTAATTTTATTATACATTTTTACATTTAAATGGGATTTAGTTTAAGTTAACTTGGTATGAATTTAATATTTATTTTTTTATTCAGAACCATCGCACTGGAATGAAGGTTCATTTCCTGAGCATGATCGGACTTGTGCATGAAGATCACACACGGGATCCTTGGGAATCTCCATTAATTTCCCAAATTGGAAGCACGATTTATCCGAGGATATTATACAAATTGCCGAATGGGACGAACCCATATTTGACTCTGAAGCCCAGCCTTGTACCACACAGCACCAACTTGAACAAATCCGATATTGTGTTGGGAGGAAAGTATCGTTGCAAGATACATAAGATCGAAAAACGTGGGCTCGTCATTAAATTAGACTCCGAAGAGAAGGGAATTGTTTATTCCCAGAACTGTTCAGATGATGGGTCTTGGACTGAAGAAGAAATAGGCAAACATTTTCCAATTGGCAGTACCCATGAATGCCGAGTCAGATCATATGCTTGGATGGACCAAATGTTCCTGTGTTCTTTCCAAGAGTAATTAACAAATCCATTTCTTTCCGAATATAATTTGAAAAATTGCAAAATAATTTCATTCCCACTAACTTAACTAATTTTTGAATTTATAGATCACATATGAAGGAAAACCTTCATAACATTGAGCAATTGAAGGTTGGTCAGAAAGTTTCTGCCCATATTATTAAGTGGAATAACGGAGGAGTCATAGTAAAAATCGGAAAAATTCTATCTGCTTTCATTCCCAAGAGCGAATTTCCCAATCGCCTCAAAACAAAACTTGATGCTAAAGGACCTAAGCAGGAATTCATGGCTATGGTAAAATGCTTACTCATGTTATATTAATATCTTAAGTGCTCTTAAATATAAATCAAATACTTTAATACATATTATACATAATGCATATTTGGATATTAGGTGACTGATGTGAAACTCGAGAAAAATAGAATCATTCTTACTGCCAATAAAGAACGCTGGGTTAATGTGTCTAAAGAAAAGCCAATTTCTTTCGAGGGCGAACCAGTGTCTCCCCGATTCTATGACATGGAAACATCTGAGTCCGAGGAGAGTGTCGATGAGTGTAGCTCTCAAATATCCCCAGATGTGGTTTATGCTAAAAAATCAGAGAGGAAAAGACAAGCGAAGTTCATGAAAGGAGCACTTGAACTTGATGTTAGCAAATTAGAAAAGAAGAAGCGCAAATTGGAAGTAAAAGTTCCAGTAGAAATTCCAATGAAAAGCAGTAACGATTCTAATATAGATAGTTTAGAAATAAATGACGACTTTTGGGTTGCTCCACTGTTAAATGCAGAGAATCAATTGAATGTTCAGAATCAAGTCGAGATAGAAATCGAGTCTCCAGATGTGAGTTACTAATTTGAAATGATTAATATTATAACAATTTACAATTTTTTTTATAATTTCATTCCTGTCTAATAAAATTTGCTTTTGTAGAAAAAGAAAATTGGTAAGACAGGCATCAAGAGGGAAGTTGAGATGCGAGACATCGAGAACCGAATGGCTGATGATACAAGCATTCCGACCAGTAATGTTGAATTTGAAAGACAAATTCTTGCTCATCCAAATAGCTCAATTGGCTATATTCAATACATGGCCTTCCACCTTGCAGTATAATTTTTTAATTTATCTTAACTTCTTAACTATAAATTGTTAAATTTATTTAATTAAAATATCCCAGTTTGTTGAACCAATTATTTAATTAAAACTATATTAATTTAGGCTGCTGAAGTTGACAAAGCGCGTTCTATTGCGCGTAGAGCCATTGAGAAGATCAATGTTAGAGAAGAGATTGAATTGTTGAATGTTTGGAGTGCGCTTTTGTCGTTAGAAAATCAGCACGGAACTTCTGTAAGTATTGAGATATTTCATCAAGATAAAATAATGTTAACACTATTTCACCATTTCAAATTCATTTTCCAGGAATCAATGAAAAATGCGATTAAAGAAGCCATTCTTCGAAATGACGAGCTCGACATTACATTCAAAATTATTGACATCTATATGAATTCAATGGAGTACGACGAGGCATTAACACTCATCAAGAAACTGAATAAGAAATACCGAACTAACACAAAAGTTTGGGAAAAGTTCATAGATTTTTACTTTACCACAAAGAGATTCGCCGAAGCTCGCGATTTGGTGTCGAAGTGTCAAAAAACTCTCACTATTAAAGAGTGTAAGGATTTTTTTACACATTTAACGTTCTTAACATTCACTTTTATGACATTTAAATTATTCGACTATTAGTTTTAGTTCTTAAGTTTTAAATTTTGGTGTTTTAGATTATTTCATCGCTTCGAAAGCTGCACAATTGGAATTCTCAAAAGGGGAAGTGGAAAAGGGAAAGACCTTGATGGATTCTCTGATTAGCTTTAAGCCTAAGCGGATTGACTTTTGTGTTTTGTATGCGAATCTCCTTATAAAAATCGGTGATGTCCTCGGAGCTAGGTAAATTAACTATTTGTTATCATCAGATTTTCATAATTTCTTATAATGCTTTTCTTTTGATTATTTACACAATATCATAATTATTATTCATGATAATTATTTTCATATTAGGCAAGTGTACGAGAGGGCATTAAAAACGGCCGGGCAATTCAAAAAGGTCAAACAGCTTTCTGCCCATCTGTTTGAATTTGAACGACATCATGGGAATGACGAGACGCTGCAGCGAGCCAAAAAATCAGTCATCGAACGGCTTTCCGAAGAAGATCGACTTTAGCTTACATTTTCAATACTCCAGACTTTAATTATGTTCATTAACTTTACAAAATTTAATAATTAAAGAGTTTTTTATACATAAAATAAGTATAAAAGTAATAATAATGAACTTTATATTTATGTTCAATTGTGATTTTTTTATGAAATTGGATTTTATTTTACTAACAATAAATACATTTATTTCAACCAATAGTTTGCAATACTAAATTTATCAATGTTGCAAATCAGGGAACCCTAGTTTTTGTTGTTGCTTGAATGATTAGCCGATTGACTTTTGTGTTATGAACTGATTACACAGATCCTATGTGTAATTTATTTTTTTGAAAGAAACTTTGATACCATATCAGGTTTATTTGTTAGTTATAGAATTAATAAATAAAATTGGAATAAAACATTGATTATTTATTTTCATTAATGTGAAATATTACAATTACCAGTGTAATCATTTAAATTAATATTTCTCACAAGTACTTCCTGACCATTAAATTGATTTCAAATGATTAGATTTAAATAAGAGAGCGAGAGACTTGATAAAAAATAAGACTGATAACAATTTCTATATTTTAATAGTTATAATTATTTAACCAACATATAGGGTGAATGAGAAAAGAAAAAAATATCTAAACTTTAAACAGAAAAGATAATAATTGATGCTATCAGTTTCATCGAAAAACTTTTTTATATAATTATCTCAATTATTTCAATGCGCACATTGCGCTATTTATCAACAATTAACTTTATATAGTTCTATTAGTCAACAATTTTACAAATTGTTATTAATTTTTAAAATTCCTTTGAACATGATACTTTGAACGTCTAGCGTATCCCAGGTATATTATTATTTAATACGTAACGATACACGTCGTTAGTATGTATCTTATGGTACATTGAGGTTTATTTTCTAACAAAAAGATAGATCTTAATTTTAACATGACAAGTTATTTTCTACAATATAAAATAACAATATATACATATATATTGATAAAATATCTCATGCTTAAATGAATAATTTGGTTGTAGGCGCAACGATTAAACTTTGGATTGTTTCATACAAATAGTAACTAAATACACGTAATTAACATTCTTTAAAAACATATTTTAAAATAGAGGAATTTAAATTCCTTTAAATTTCGAATTATTGTTTCAAATCAAAAATTTCAATAAGGAGCGGCTCAACTTCTCTTGGGTTCACTTCCAAAAACACTCGGATTGTGTTTGAGTTGAGAATGTGGAGTTCGGCGATTTTCTTGATGAGCTGCAGATATGTCGAACGAGCTTCACAGCCATTGAGGATCGATTCCAAATAGCGTTTGAGAAGATAATAATAAGAATCTTGTTCTAATTTAATCACGTCTTTGTGAATCACATTCGGACGTTCAGCAGTGAAGAGAGTAATGGCACATAAAATGATCATGATGTTCTCGTCATTACGCCATTCGGCTTTGAAAGACTTGACGAATCGCTGGTGCTCCTCGTATAAATTCCCACGAGCTTCCTTCAATACTCCCATCTTAATGTTGTACCCCAAGTTGCTGTGTGGAATCTGAAATATGGGAGATTTAAAGTAACGTTCCGAAATAAGGAAACTTGAGCAAACAATTAAATCTTGACAGTAAAATTTTAAATTAAAAATTACATTCCAGGAGTCTCGGTCAGGGTCGTAGGAAACGACACTTCGGAGAATCATCATTTCTGTGCAACTCCCTTTCAATAAAGCAATTTGATCATCTTGGCACATATTCTTAAATCCTGAGATCTTCTTGGACATCTTGATGAGCCGTCTTATGGCAATGTCAGTTAAATTAATCACATTGATTAGCGAAGGATCTGAAGTTTCCTACACAGAGTTAATCGAAAATACATAAACATTGTAAGCCAATTAAATAATAATTTGACATTTTTAATTAAAAAACACGATTTCAATAAAAGGGCATGAACTCACAGAAACATTTATTGGCCCTTCGGCATCTACAGGAGCGTAGAGGGCTTGGCTGGCAAGACGAAGTTCATTCAGTTTGGCTGTTTCGGCCTTATTAAGCGTCCTCGACCCAGACCCATTGCTTTTGCCCAAGACACCAAAGGCATTGAATTCAGCTGTAATGGCCACGCTCAGGATGGAGTCCATTGTGTTAATAGGGAGTGGAGGACCGAGGTCAGGGCACTCGTGGTCTCTCAAACAATATTTGCTCTCGGCATCATAACGATCCCCGTTGCAATTGTGACTTGACCCGTTGAGGAGCGAAGGTTCTCCGAGATCTCCCACTGAATGTGAGTGATTCAAGCTGCTATTACTACAATCTAAATTTAAAAAACTTGCCATTAACATTCAATTACAATATTCATAATACTAATTAAATGTTACAATTCATTGCAATAACATTATATTACAATCTGTGGAAATAATTGGAATATAAATATTGTTTCATTCATACCAAGAAGAATTGCATCAGGAGGAGATTCAGCCAATCCGGGTCGAATTAGCGAGGAAAGAAGTGGCATTTGAGAAGAATTGCAAGTTTGATTTCCTATGGATCTCATCGTCACTGGCCCACCAGTCCCAATATCGTTGCGATAAATAATCTGATCACCTTCTTGGGTTGAAGGAATACTATCTGTGTTCAACAAATCATTCCAAATGACAAATCTCCTCTAAAGCGAAATTATTTTATAGAATTTGGAGATTTGAAACTTACAATAAATTTGCTTATTGGGACCATGAGCACGAAGGAAATATTTAGAATGATCCAAATTTTCTTCTTCCCAGAAACCCCCCAAAATCACATTGTTCCCCAATTGTGCCTCAGAGAGTTGTTTTTCCGACTTTAAGTGTTCGGATGGCCTGAGATGGCTCAAAGTACAATTTGGGAGATCCCGAAGTTTACTGGTCAATTGAGGATCCGAAGGAGAAATAGCGCTGAGTGACGCTGGCGGAGAATGGGGAGAATGAGGAAACTCTTCTTTGGAATGTAAATTTGTAATTGAAGGTATTTGGTGAATTCCTTCAAAATCAGCTTCGTCCATTATATGGATTTTATTTCCCATGTGCGTCTCTGACCCAGAACTCTTTGGTGAGTATTGGTCAGATATGCAAATTGATTTAGATGCCGGAGCATCGCAGGGTAAGGGAACATCAGAAGATTGGCGTTTCATCCGATTCTGCTCTATCTTTTGCTTTTTCATCTTCTTTTCCTCGTCAGTCATGATCCATTCTTTTTTCATCCCAATCTCAAAGCATTTCTTTAGACGACATTTTTGACAAAATCGTCTCGTCACTGCGTCAACTTTACAGCTGTCGTTGAAAGGGCAGACAAAGTCCTATGTGTAAACAATTATTAATTAAATCATTCATTAATTTAGTCATTGCTCGTTTTATAACATGAATACAAAAGTAAACCACAAGTAAATCTTCAAATAAAATTTGTTGTATCAATTTAGATTTAAACTAACCTTTGTTTTTAATGCGTTTCTCCTGAAGAAGGCTTTACAAGATTCACAAGTTATGGCATTGAAATTATTTCCAAGGGCTTTGTCCCCACAGACTCCACAAACTTTTGACGCATCGCCTTTTTTCCCTTGACTGAAAATAATATAATAAAATTACAAAACTTTATTATATTAAGCAACTTAATCTAAAATTAGTTATACTTATAAATGAGGATTTAGATAGTTTAAATTCTCAGGTTAAAGATATATCATTCTTTCTTAACAACAATACCTGTCATATTCCTCAGAAGGACTACTCGATCTGCTTTGGGCTTCCGGAACAAAATCGTCATTATTGAGAGAATCCGAATTGTTTGTTTTGTCGTCCGTTTCCATTTTGAAGTACAGAGATTGGTGATGGTTATGTGTTGCCTCCAAAAAATCGACCCTTCGAATCCAATTCACAGACGACACTCCACCACTAACCAAATATTCCCCCATTATTACACAAGATCTTTAAAAGAATCTTAGTTTAGAAGAAGGAAACCGACTCGTCCTGAATTGACATTTAACATCAGGGAGAAGTGTTCCATTTATTAGGATATAGGGATTTGGGAATTGTTGGGATGGAGAAGTTCGTCAACAGTCAGGTGTTCTATCTCTCACTCCACTCGTGAGTGGAGATAATAATTAAAATGTTTCATGCTTAGGTAATATAGGTAACGATAAAACGACCTTTTTATCAACCAACGTCAGAAGAGGTAGGCATTTGATAACTACAGTCAACACATTGTGTTTCCCAACTATTTCTTTCATTTAATTACTAATTTGAAGATAAGACCATATTATATAAAATATCGTCATAACTATGTGCTAAAAAGTAGGTAACAAATATACTATACTTGTATAAGCAGGCAAAATATGCAAGTAGTCATAACTTACATATACAAAAAAACTTGGCATTCGCCAACTAAATGTTAGTGAGAGGTAATATATATATATATATATATAATTGTTAAATGAGAAATAAGAATTTACGTTGTAGTGTAAGCTTTTCCGAAATATCTGTCGGAGTGATAGGCATTTCCAGAACATGAAGGAAGATTGACAGGAGTTGAAATGACCGAAGATGGATAATTTACCAGTGAAATAGGTTGAAATCGATGACCTTCTAGATCAGCCTGCAATGCAAACGATTTATATCTTAAAAATCGACCATATTAAGAGATTTAGAATAGAGAATTATAACATTAATAGTTTAATTACTAAGATTTAAAACTAAAGTTTCTAATCGTAGTCAAACCTAACATTCATACACGTAAAATTAAAAGTAAATACACTATGGATGTAATTTAAATAAGAAAATGCTAAATACTTTTACGTATCTATCACATATACTTACGGTTAATTAAGTATGGTATATACCGGGTGGCCGGTTAAGTAGGCTTTATTTTTAATCAACAATAACTTTTGTTTATAAACGAATGTTCATCAAAATTATATGATATACTCTATATATAACTAGTTAAAGGTTAGGTGACCCATCTTCGTGCAACTTCAAGGGCGTTTTGTACTCGCGAGTATTCTTCACCAATGAAAACCTTTTAACAGATGACGGCGGTTTTTCATATTAACGAAAAGTAAAAGTAGTGAAATTGAAAGTTGGGCTTTCTCTGACCAAAGTGTTTCTCGTTTGCTTATGTTTTAAAATTTTCTGCTTATATTAACATATTCCCCATCTTCTAATTATTATTAAAGTTTGTAATATTTACAAGCCTTAAAGTTATTGTTGATTTAAAATAAAGCCTACTTAACTGGCCACCCGGTACATATGTATAAACAAAATATTTATTATCTTACGTTTTCATTCACTTGTGAAACGCTCCATGTCTTTAAACAGTAACAACTTGTAATAAAAGTAAAACTACTTGATATTCTTGACTTTCAACATTATAACACAAATTTAAGTTTAGAATATAAATACTATTATTTTCGATTACTTTTGGTTTTAGCGTTTCAATTTATAATAATATATATATTGACTTAATTCTGATCAACAATTACCGAGAACTTTTAACAAATAACACAGATTTGATACCTTTCGTTTGAAAACGAGCGTTCAAGATACGAGAAAACCAAATCCCGATGTAATTTTTATCTAACGAATCTTGTCTGCATATATTATATTTATTATTGCCTGTTTATTTGGCTAACATGCCTTGTAATATTTATAATTAAAACTCTGACTTAAAAGTTCTTACAAAATAATTTGATAAGTAATAACACGCTTAAAACAAAAGGATCTAATCACTATTCTCATTTAAAACTGGAGACAATAGGATATTAAAGCTTTTAACAACAGTAGAGTATATAAAATTTAAAAGGAACTTAAGTCGTCAGCTATAAAAATACTATCTAGGTAATGACATTGATTTTTTATATTACAAACGATTCTAATTAAAGTTTTCAAAACCAAGATTGATTGTGTGTATAAAATTTAAAATGATATTTTACATCTAAAACAATTGTATTACAAAAATTTATATGATGTGTATGAAGTTTATTAAATAATTTATAAAAAAAGTTAATTGACTCATTGACTCGAAAATTGTTAAAGTTAAAATTGACTGGACACACTTAAATTTGAAGTTTAAAATATTGAAAATTGGTACAAGTGTGATTAAGAATTAAAATTTTAATTAAATGGGTTGGTAGACGGAGGAGAATGAATTTAAAGAAGATTTTGATTGAAATCGAATTTGTCTTTAAAATATCAAATTGTGGTCCAATTCGTAGAAATCTCCTGCTGATGAACTGATGGGGGTTGAGCAAGCGCAAGGCCTTTGACAATGTTTTCTTCCTCTCTTCATGAACACGTTCAATTTGTCATTTTTAAATATGTTTTACTTTAAAGGACGTTAAACTTAATTAATGCCCTTTCACTAAATATGTACACGTAGACAATGATTTAATAATGGAGCCGACGTCAGTATTAAACTCTACACTGCACACCTCACTATAGTACATATTTTATATAATATTTTATTGTAGATTTATTTTCGTTTTTTGCTACTTACAATTTACAAATACAATGTATAGTATGTGTATATTCATACATAAATGTATGTGCACGTGTAGTAAAATTTAGGTACGCTACGTAAATGTTACCTATATTTGAAGCTGAAGCTGAAGCTAACAATAAATGAGATTTTTAAGATTCGTGTTTTTTCATCTTTATCTTTTCTTGGTGCATAAAAAGTTCTTTTACATATATATTATATTTTACAAGACCTATTGGCATATATGTAAGTACAATAAAACTTACCAACTTGTAAAAAATCTACATTTGAGAATATAAACCACTCTCTACTGTATAATGATTTCTTTTATAATGATTTGCACATTTAAAATTGTAATTTATTTGTATTGTGATGCTTTTTATTAATAAGATGCATACATAAATGTACATCTGTATATTTGTGTATATATACATACATACAGAAAAACAGATCTACTTTAGCTTATTTATGTGATAATAAAAGTAATGCATAATTGTAAAAATGTTAAAACTTATGCCTAAACTATATAATTATTGTAAATTATAAAAAAGTATTTTTGCATCCATGTACGTATTATTATGACATTAATATATGTATTAGATACATAATATATAAATAAACATAATGAGTTAGTCATATCTCATTATTGACGCTATCCATTAGAATTGCACAATGAGACGTATCCGACAATTTCGCAGGTTGCCTCATCGGAGCAATTTTCATAAATGACAACCCTATATCATAATTAGTAAATAATTCATATTTAGTTTGTCCCAAAAATGACAGTCTATCTGAAATAGCTGTTTTGTCTATTTTTCTATACTCTATCGAATGGCGTCAATATAAAGTCTGTAATCATTGGGACTGAAAAGTTACATTTTCACATGTATTTCTTATGGGCTTTGAGGTCGTGACGTCATTGTCCCAATGTTTCATTGTGCAATTCGAATGGATAGCGTCTATTAGTAGTTAGCATTTTATATAAATATAGGCAGTATTTAACAAATCAAATCGTTCATAACTACAGATAGAAGTACGTAGGTATGAATGTATATAATGATTTTTTGGTATTTGACGCGACTCATTATTAAAAATTATATAAACACTTTCAAGTTAATGTTATTTAATGTTAAATAGAAATAATAAAATATTTTATAAGCTCATTTGCTGTTATTATTGCAATTATCTTACTTAATTATAAGAGAAATAAAAAATAATAACTAACCATTATACTTTAGAGAATACTTCTCACTGTGAGCAATAAACAGCTTTTTGTTTGGAATTTCCTTAATTTTCTCGAGTTTCAATTTGTTTGGTCAAAGTTGAATTGAGCATCAAATCTAATTTGTTTTTGCAATGGTCCAAAAAGCCCAAAATCTTCTTGGAAGTAAAAGTCTCTGGCTTATGATGATCTCATAGTTTAAATCCTTTGTTTCACCATTGCTATAATATTTTGAACATAAAATTAGGAAATGCAAAAATTAAAGAGATGAAAAAGCCGAATTGAAATGCACAGCCAAAAATTGGACACTTGCGTGTGCATTGTCGACATTGTTAAATGTATACTTTACCATATTACTTACAATTAGTTACACATTTAACAATTTATTTATGTATGTACTCTAAAGGTATATGTATATAAAGTGATACGTTCAGAGTTCGATTCATGGCCACTGAAACTCTTTTGCTGATTTCAATATTTTTGAATTACAGCAAGTCAGAAACTTTATGCCAACGTTTACACGTTTACGATAGTTAACTTATCGTTAAAGTCATAAAAAGGAAAATTTTGATTCATATAAGAAATGTAAAATATTATGTACCTACATAAGTATTAGGTACTATATCTATACATACTATACTTACTAATATGTACGTACTAATACCTAGAGGATAATGCAACGCGATGGATTAAATGTTAAATTGAAAATATATTTCTTGCCTTGTTTTACAAAACTTATTTACTTTTTTGTTCTTATAGCCCAAATTGAGATATTAATTTTATATGTATTTTCACATATATATTATATATGTGCATATGGTACCAACATAACTAATTTTACCCTACCAGACTTTTCTAAATCTATTTAACTATGATAGTATATGATACTATACTAACATATATTATTTACTATATGGACTGAATGAAGTGGAAGTAGGAAAATGAAAGGGAAGAAGTGTTCATTGACACAAATTTGTTATGAAATTGAAGGGTCAGATTTAAAATGTTGGTCACCTCCAAGTTGAAAGCAAGAGGAAGGATGTTTAGCATTGAAATCCGTAACCCTCGTAGGGTGAGCAATGTCACTTTCAATCTCACTCTCTCACTCAGGATTTTAAAAACCACCCCACTGAATTTTTTGAAATTTCAATGCTCAAAGTTGTCCATTCACAACTTTCCTCGTTTGAGTTCACAATGATTTTAAAATTGAATTGAGGTAGGTTATCTGCACATCACTTAACTTATGGACTTGAACACGTCATTCACTGATAGAGATATAGTTTTTTAAGTTTATTATATACCCAAGTGTATACCTACATATATGCTAGGCCTAATTGTGTATAAGTACTAGAAAAAAATTTAATTTGGAAACTTGGTTGCAAATATTGGAATGCATGAGTATTAAATTATAAAAAATTGAAATAAATGGATGGTAATTTTAAAATCCCCAGAACCAACCTTGATGTGATTGAAGATGCATTTGTGAATCTATGGAGGTTTATTTACCAGAATCTCACATGAGATGTGTGAGGGAAGTGACTGTGAGGGTGAAGAGATAAGCGAAGACTGGACTCGTTGCCAGTTGGTAGCAAGGCAAAGGTCAACTCCACTAAATGACTCTCCTCATACTCACAAGACCATTAGCTGTCCCCAGAATCTCGTCAATCTTCTATTACATATGCTCTTAACACATAAACCACTTTGCAATATATCAAATGCATATATGATAAATATAGTACCTACATATGTTAACATATATATATATATAAATAAATACTTGCATATAAATACATACCTACATACAGGATGGGATTTAAATTAGTTACTTTTTTCAATTCAGTATTACTTTCATATTTCATATAATAAAGGATAAAAATCATTTGATGTGGTAGTGGTAAGTTATGGCGAACATATCTAACTAACATATACCAAACTATTAGCAGAATTAAACAATAAAATAACGATAGGAACTTTTCTTTGAGAAAACGTGATTTTCTTTACACATTTTCCCATTCTACCTGGATGTGCAAATGGGTATGTTAAACCATTCGCTATCGATTGCAGCTTGCAGTGTTACATCGAAGTTAATGAAACTAGTTAACAATTGACGTAAATGCTCATATTCTAGGATAAATATAGCATATTATGGCTGATTTTTAGAAAAATCATCCGAAAATTAAAAAAAGATATGATTATTTGAAAAAAGCAACCAATTTAAATACCACCCTGTATAAATACTTGCTAACAGCTAAAAACGTAATAAAATAAGCACCATACTATTTATATAACTATACTAGGAAGGTACTACCAAAATGTCCGACAGTAATATTCGATTTTTTAAAAAACTATTAACATTTTTTCCAAGAATAATGTATCAAATTGAAGCTTAATATGTGACGATTAAAACGCCATATCACTTAAAAAATTCCTCCTTGGTGCTTGACACACTCCTTAAGACGCGGGATCCACTTGTCAATCGCAGAAGGAATTGGAACGATTCGATATTTCTTCCATACTTCAAATCTTTTTTGAGGCTTACCAGATTTGCAGGACGCTTTGAACAGGCATCCAGATCCAACTTACTCCATATGTAGTCCAATTGGTTCATCAGTTCATCAGCCGTAGGTAAAAATTGGGCAAGTCGGACACTATGGTCGCCTTACCTAGTTATACTATTACTAAATAATCTATGTTACTAGTATTAATTTTATTAATACTTACAATACTTTAAATGGGCAATAAGACAACAACTTTAATACACCTTTTAGCAATAATGATTACAAGGAATGGGACTTTAGTTCATACATACGTACACTATAGTTATTATACTACATGCCTATACTAATTTGTATTTCTTTTCTGCATCCTGTTTAGGAAAATTATTCTTTTGAGTAAAATACATTTTACAATAAATTACGTGGAATTCGGTTATTATTCATTAGTCATTGGCTGAATTTGCAAAAATTTAGATATGCATCGTACATTCATATAGAACTACAACTTCACCTTAATATCGCCAATTTAATTATTTAAGCTATGTCTGAAGAATATGGATGATGCCTTTAATTTCACGTGAATGCATATATGAGTTAAAAATTGAAATGTATTGATATTTGTAAATAATAAGTAATAAGACAATGTTAGTAAAAAATCGAATTGGGAATAAAATAAGTATTTATAATACATATTTACATATATAATATTTATCCATTCCATTCATATTTTAAGGTTCTTGGGTATTAGAAATAAACGAATCCTGAATAAACGAATTATTATTATTAAAGGCTTTTTTATCAAATTTGGTCATCAAGATAGATTTTAATGATAAGATGTAAAAGGCATTGTGAGGCTTAAAATTTTATATACCTATGTTGAGAATCTAAAATACAAGAATGCATATATGCATACCTATATATATGTTAACATTGATAATATAAAAGTTGTTGATAACGTCGATCTCAAAATATGTCCATTGTCCTAAGCCTCGAATTTTGAGGATTAACTTTTCGGACAATGGAGAAAAACCGAGAACAATGAAGCAAATGTATAAAAATAGATAGCGAGGGATTTTGACTTCGTTTTTAGACTCAAAACCTCCGTTGATTGGTTGGGGGAGAATCACGAGGAAAAATTGGCTCCCGACTTGTAGGAGCCGACTGGCAAAATCAGTCACATTGTCAGTGTGGTTTGGAGTTTCCTTCTAGTAACAACTAGAAATTTCTCTCCCCAGTCTTTTTATTAATTAGTTTCAATTCTGGTCAAAGTTAATAGCAGTCATTTATTATTAAAAGTAGTCTTGTCGGCTCCTCTCAGTTGACATGGAGAATCAACACTTCCAACGACCGACAAGTCAAGAAAGTGAGGAGGAGATCATTGAGCAGGAGAGGGTCTTCCAAATGAGCCAGAAGCCCGAAGAGGCGGCTTCGGCGACTGCCTCTGAAGACACTCCAGTGTCGTCTGACGACGAGTTTCCTCATTTCGACCTTATGATGAAGCAAATGGGACCGATTGTGGAAAGAACTGTCAATTACGAGGATTTTGTCTTTGACGACAAAGGCAACTATCAGGCCAATTTTCCAACCCCTCCTGACAGTGAAGAATTTCATGAAGCGGCCAGTCGTCTTATACAAGAAGATTTCAACGAGGATTTTTCATCGAGCGGTCGTAAGAAATCTGTATTTGCCCGGTTAATTCAGCCAATTAACGATTCTCCCGTTGAGATGACGATTGAGGTTCCCAAGCCTTCAGTCCTTGCTGCCATGACTGATGAGGAAATCATAGAAACTAGGGATGACCTCTTGAAGAATATGGACCCCGGACTCATTGATTTCCTTCAGCGGACTGCTAAAGGAAGAGAACAGACGGAAAAGACCCTAGTATTGACTCAACCTGGGAAGAAACATCCGGCGAAGGTTCCTGAAGCTGCTAATCAGCAGCCTTCCAGTACGGGAATTCTGGAGAAGGACAAGCTTCAATGGGCCCAAGACATGAAGCCTTTCGGTGACCCAATGAACGGGATTGGGAAAGAGGCGAGATTCAACTTTGAAGGGACTTTAATTGTTGGCGAAGTGAAGAATTCTATTTCCCTTGGGCTGCACCATCACGGCGAAGAAATGGAAAGACCTGGCTATACAATTGCCGAATTGTGTCAATTGGGAAGATCCACTTTTAACGAGCAGAGGATCTTCAGCTTCAAGCTCCTTAGGAAAATTTTCATTAAAGGCCATGAAGGTAAAATTAATATTATTATATATTTTCCTAATTAAAAACTTTATTGATATTTATTTAATTCACAAGTGCTAATTGGGGATTTATATTTTAGGACAATTCGATGAAGCCTTTGACAATAATCTCTTCCAAGCTTTATTGAACATTGACTTTTTGTTTTTCTTGAGAAAGGGAATAGATTTTTCAGACTCTGCTACAGTCAACGAAGCCTTGGGTTGCTTGGCTGCAATGTTCTATCCAGATCACGAGGAGGTATTTAATTAATAATAAATGTTTAAAATCATCAAGAATATTAATATTATCATAACTTATACATACATCTATTTAAACAGAATTCCCTGGATGTGGCCTTCCTTTGGAAGGGTGGGAAGCCTCATCCGTCTCTTGCTGTTCTTAACCAATCGGAGGATCGTGACCGAGATCATGATGTCACATCGATGAAGGACTTCCTTATACCCGAACTCGACGTCATATATTTCTTTATAAAAAGGACTGATATTTTGACCCGGATTAATTTCATTCTCCACCAAGAGGGTCTTTTGAATGATTTGGGAATTTCTTCGGTCATCCAAATCCTGATTCGATTTGCAAGACATTCGCCGGATGAAATTACAAAGAATGTAATGTTGGTCGAGTACATCATGGTGAAATTCATTCAACCTGCGACTCGTTTTTTTGGTAAGAATGATTTAAAAACTAATTTAAAAAATTAAATTTATTTCAGTATTTACATAATCTTAACCTATTAATTATTAATATTGATATTTAATTATTATTGTTAAATTCTTATAAAATAACATATGGTTTTTAATTAGACAATGATAAAGACTCAAACAAGAAAATTTACCCAGAAGCATGGAAGTTAATTCGAGTTTTGATTTGCTCTCATGCTGACAATGCAAATATGATAAAGTCATATTTTGACAAGAAAGACCTTACGTTTTTCTTAGGTGTCTATTCGTCTTCAAGGTTCAAAACAAATACTATAAATGTCATTAATTAATGCTAATCATAGTAAATCATTCAAAGCATGTCAAATTTCAATTCTAATTATTAAAAATTTAATGTATTATTTTTAATTAATTGTTACAGGGACAAAATTCCAAGATTTAACGATTACATGACAATATCTAAAGAATGCCTTAAAATCTTCAATGAATCACTTCATTTTAAAGAACATATTGGAGATTATCTGTAATTTATTATTTTATTGAATTTAACATTCTATTAAATTACATGCTTGAGATAATTCAAATTGACATATTTTTATTTTAGTGATGCCACTTCATTATTCACAATTGTTCTTGACATTCTCTGCCGGTCTGAGTCTCAATTGAAGAATCATCAACTTGATTTGGTTACGCATATCATTCAAACCCTGGAGCGTATTATTTTCAAAATGGAATTTCGCGACATTAAATATCATCTTTCTTTGGCAATCATAATGGTTCAAAGGATCCTTGTGGCCTTAAAAGGAAATGCACATTCCTTTGATTCGGTGAGTCCCTCTTTAAATTTCAAATATTTTTAATTTTATTTAACATCTTCATACTTTTAAATAATTAAATTACAATTGATTGGACCATTTCTAACATTAACCATTGTACTAGGACTTGGCGATTCTCACACTTGCTAGCTGTCTTGATTATATTTATCCGGCTGTAGCTGCCTTGACTTTGAAACATAACGGTGAAGAATTTAACGATGGTCATTCTTTAGAGCTTCTTGCGAAGACATTTAAAACATTTCTCAAGAGCAAATTTTATGAGGATCTTGCCAACAACCTCTCGTAAGAATCCCTATTTCGAAACAATCGCTTTTTTGACGGGAATTAATTTGCTTATGAATTAATCAAATACATTTTTATATTTTAATGGTATGTTCAAATTGAATAATTTTTTTCAGGACTCGGTCGATTCTTCTTATGAGCTCCAAAATCTTCACCAGATACCCAGACAGCTTCAAGACTACAATGATCTCAGCAGGCTCTGGAATATTGCCACTATTACGTCCTGGATCACCGTTTAACTTTTTCAGAGCCCTGTGCAGATTTTCGAATTTGGCTCAATTTAATTCTCTCCGAGAATTTATACTTGTCCCTTCTGTCAAGAGATACTTGACTCAACTCTTTGAAGAAATGGACAACTTTGACGTGGACAATGTCATTCAAACGTATTTTCTCCGATTTGAATTGACATCAATTTTGAAGATTTGTGCTCTTCCTGGAAGTGAAGCCAAAGGAGAACTTCTTGTCCGACTCCTTCCCTTGGTTACAGTCGGGAAAGAAGATTTCGCACTGGAAATTTTAAAACTTCTCCAAGGGATCCTTCAAGTCATGCCAAACGTGGTTAGCAATATTTTCTCTAATCGAGAACTCAAAGTATTGGACCTTTATGGAAGGCATATGTTGTATAATGCTCAAGTCGCTTTGAACTTTGATGGTTGGTCCGAGAAGTTGATGACGAACCTCTGGTACTTGGATCCAGTGAACAATTATCTAAAGTTGTTCAAAGGAAATGCCGTTAAACCTCGTATTGAAATTATCAATCAAGATCTAATCGATTGCTTGGCATTTAGTTACCAGTTAATTGAATGCCTGCCTTCGATTTTGAAAACGGCCACACAATTTGAGGATCTTTATGTACGAGTCATATCGATTTTTCTATACGGTAAGTAAAAGCTTCAATTAATTTTTTTCTAATTGCTTATTGTTTTAAACTACTAAATAATAGAATGATAAAACGATATACGATTCGAATGTTTTAAATAATAATATTTATATTTAAACTATTTAGAGGAACCAGAGACTTTCCTTCATGATACAGTGCAAGATCTTCTTAAAATGATCTTAAAAGTTCTCGTCAGGTTTGGAAAAAACTATGATGGGCCGTTATTCCTTGATCCATTCGCGGATGAAACCTCATCCATAAACGTGATCAAGTTCTCTGATAAGTATGTCACATGTTTGGTTTTTTGTGAATGAATTTTTTTACTAAAAATTTACTAAATTTATATTCATATTAATTTATTCATAATGGTGGTCCAGCTTGTTCATTGAATCTAACTTGATTATTATAGATACAAAGAACTTCTACGAGCATTTGAATCCTGCTCTTACGGAGATCATGTCTTCACAGGTTATCTACTCATTCCAACGAGAACACCTGAAGATAGACGGCTCAAGCTGTTGTTTTGGAACTTCTTTCCTGATTCCTCCATTAGGCTTCCAAACAGCAATGTACATTCTCATGTTCTTCATTATATTTCTAATCATTGAAAATCATTATTTCAGATTGTTGACAATTATATTAAATATTTACTGATGAGAGAATAATCTTCTATTCTTTCTAGGGCTTCATCGACATCGAGTATTTAATGGAGCCTCGTGAGAAAGACAAGGTCATGAAGAAATGTTATCAAAATATTATTGTGACCTATCTCGGAGCTAAGAGATGTAGTCCATTTTTAAAACAGTTTCTCTTCCGGAATACTCTTCTGCCCTCGGGCTATAATGACTAAGCCCACCCGGTGTTCTGTTTTTGGGGTGTTAATATGTTAAAATATATTAGTAACAATTAATTTGAGAATTTCTCTGTATTTCATACTTTTATTACTATTTCATACTATTTTATTTTATATGATGAAATATTTATTTATACTTAGAACTGACTGATTTTATACCGTTCTTTTTTACTACTCCTGACTTAAATAAAATATAAAATGAACATAATTACTTACTTTATTTAATTCTACATATACTATAGTATACATTTAATTAATTCTCATTTCACAATAAGCATACTATTTAACGTTTGAATATTAGGTATACATATATGAAAAGTAGGTAAGTGAAGAGAAGTGAGACATCGAAATTAGCTCTATACTAAATGGGCAGTATCATTTGAGTTCATATATAAGTTATTCAAAATAAAGATTTCTCGCAAGTGCGGGAGAAACAGAGAAACTAGGAAATAGTCCCGAAATCCCGAACCGAAATACGCAAAATACGTCTAACAAACTTTATAAAAAAGAATAAAAGACTTGAAGTTTAAAGTTTAGATCGTTTAAAGACAGTTTTCAGAACAACAATAAGCATCAAATTGAACCATGAGAATAATAACGAGAAGACTGGGACTGGGGCCATTATTCACAACCCGACTTTTATCTTCAAAATCAGATGAAATAAAATTAACAGCCAAGGGACTTTACAAGTTCCTCCATCGCCGATGTGAGAAGCTTCCCACAAAAGACACTCAATTGTATTATAAACATTTTGTCAGACAGGTATTAACAATTTAGTTAATTGGCAATCACTTAAACGATTTGCATCATTTTGGAATTCATGCGTTTAAAATTCAAAATAACATTTTTGATTTTTAATTTAATAATCGTTTGTTAATTTTCCAGAGTTATAAGCAACATGCTGACGAAACAGATCCCATCCGCTCTCAACAAATCATTTCACAAGCAATTAAGGATTCAGATTGGGTGCTAAAAAAGGTTCGCAATTTAAAATAGCTCAAAATCAATTCTAAATATTATTTATTATTATTAAATTGAAGTGTTTTATTCACTATAATACTTTTGCTATGACACATTTTTTGATTTCATTTTGTGGCATCGAAAAGTTGGTATTTATAAGTCTTAAACTAGCACTTTATTTTATTTAATTAGTTAGAATACGCCGACAATACTTACTTATTAATATGTATTTATAAGTTTCAAATTGTATTAATTCTTTAATTAACTTTTTTTAAATTTCAGTTTAAAGTTGCTGAAAAATGAAATTGTCACGTTTAAATTGCCCAAAGGAGAATAAACGCCTGGTGTGGGAGTCAACAAAGACGCGAATGCTATACATGAGTAATTAAGACTGTTTGATACTTTAAGATGCCTAAAATGCAGTTACTAGTTACAATCGAATTACCTAGTCTATAATTAGTTGGAATGTTTATTGAAAAATTATATGTTCATCATTGAATGAGTTAAAAATAAAATAAGTGTATTTAACATGTTATAATTAAACATTTCAATTACTTCTTAAAGTTTAATAAACTTAATAGTTTAATAAATATTCATATTTACAGGCATATTCAGCTAATTACATTATATGATAAACGAATAAGAATAGTATTTACTTAGTCAGGTAAAACTTTTCACAATTAGGATTTTCCGAAGTGAACCTCAATATTACCTTTAACAACAATCCATATAAACAATATTCCTAAGTATGTATTCACAAATAAATATAATTTAATTATAAAATAATTAATCATAATTTACTAGTAATAAACATAAAAGGATCCTTATCTACGAATGAATGGAGTATCCAATTTTAATTAAATGGCTTACTTAATTAACAACTTGGGTACGATAATTTAAGCGTTCTCATGTTTACCAGCTTATTAGTTTTAATTCATTTAACCTGTAATTGTAATTTAACTTTTAAGCCTAGACTTAAAGCATTTAAATCTCCCAACCAGACGAAATGTTTAACACTCAAAGCCATTCTTAGAATTAGCATATATTTGAGGTCGTCGGATCTTTTGCATAATTATCCAGTCTGGCTATATTAGGCCCATAGCCTTCCAAGATGCGGCTCTTTGAGTCAAGTTGAGGTTTCTGGGGTCATGCGGTGCATTTTGTGTGCAACATGGTCAAATTGGGCGTTAGAGTTAGAAATTGGAGTATTTGAAGTCAGAATTCCTTTGAGTCTCACGAAGATTGTAATTTGCAATGCTAAAACACGAGTTTCCTTTTACCACCAAATAAGTATGCATAGGAGATGTCAAGATGTCATGAGTTATTTCTCCTTATTTGCGGCGTCTCTGTCAGGTCGGTCTGGCAGCAGGGTCTTAATTAATTCCCATTGAAATAAATTGTATTAGGGGCGGAAGTAGAGTTGACAGAATTGCATTGGAATTGCCATCCCAAACCACAATTGCATCGGGTCGGAGAGGGTGGGCGGGTGAAGAGAGTGAGACTAATCACGGACATTCTTCATCCCTCACTCCTTCTCATCTTTGACCTCTGGATGGTGGATGGCGTCTCCGCCCAACTCAATTTCAACAAAATTGTATTTACGCTCTTATTTCAAAACATTCATCATTCCTCACTCGAGACATCCTTCACATCGGACGAGAATGAGTCGGGAACGAGGACCAAAACTCCTTCTCGTCCCCCTCTCTTTTCTGCCACCGGCCCATGAAATAAAAATGATCCTGAATAGAAATGCACATTAGGGTTTTAGTCTCATTCATGTAAACATTCCCATATGTTTCTATTAATGCATTTAAGAAACTTTTATGACTCAAATGCAAAAAATATGTAATATAAATAAAGTTTAGTTTATAGTTAAAGTAGTATAAGAATCTAGATATATTGCTATAGCTGATCTGAACTTTCCGCCTCAAAATTGAAATTTATTATCCTGCATTACTTTCAAACCTGCTCATATTTTGATCTTTTATTCTTTATTAATCATCTAGCATTAAGTATATACAGATATATGTATATAGATACAATTACATGCTCTAGGCATGCTAAATGCATATAAAATTTAATATGTGGTATTTTTACCTACATAAAAAGATGGCATACTTATAAGATTAAATACGTAGGCTACATACCTAACATTAATTGTAAGTGGAATTGGGACATAAAATTTATAACTCAAATTGACTTTGATAAGACCAAATAATAATAATATATTTTGCTTTCAATTTGTATGTAGAGTAAATATACGTAGGCATATTCTTTCAATACCTAATTATAATTATATAAGACAAGACCGCATTGATGGATACGGAAGAATTTTGATTATATATAGAAATAACTTAAATTGTAAAATTATTGATAATTTATCAATTGTATCCCTCGATAATATCCAAATTCTGGTAATAAATATAAATAGTAAATTTGATAAGAGTTTTTATCTTACTTGTGTATATTCTCCACCAAATGCAACAAAAAACCTTAATCATATAAAAAATTACTCTAAGCTTCTCAACTCAATTAAAGACTCAAATATTGTAAACTATATTGTAGGTGATTTCAATGTTAACATTAATTGAGGAAACTCAATTAGTTCCAAATTATTACACACTTTTTCACTAAATGGTTTTTCTCAACTTATAACTGTACCTACGAGATTAAGTAATATAATTGATCTATTATTCTCTAATTTTCCCGATTCCATAAATAATTTAAAGGTAATTCCCTCATCTTCTCAGACCACAATATTATACTATTTAATGGAACTAAAATAAAAGTTAAGATATCAAAATGTAAATTAAAATTACGTGACTTCAAAAATACAAATTATAAACAACTGATAAATGATCTAGCTAATCTTGATTTGAATTTAAATTTCGTTGAAATAGCATAAACGATGTGGTTAAAATTCAAAAATAATGTACTTGGAATTATTGATAAATATTGTCCTCATTTTGAAAGAATTTATAATTCCAAAAATACAATCAAACTATCACTAGATACTAAAAAATGTATTAAATCACGGAACAACCTTTACCTTAAACTCAAAAAGAACCCAATGTTATGATTAAAATAAACAGTCAAAAAATCTATCAACAATGACCTTAAATATAATTTTCAAAATGAAGTGCAAAAATATGGTTTTTGGAATTCAATAAAGAAACTGTGTGGATGTAAAGTGACTAGTGAAATCAATTTTAATATTGATGAAATTAATCACTACTTTAGTATTAAATATCTCCTTCCTCTAGTGAAATTTCTAAAATTGAATTAAATAGTAATGTTACTGATATTACATATGTTACAAAATCGGTTAATAGTTGTAATTTGTTCGACGCATGGAAATCTCTAAAGAATAAGGATTTAACAGGTTCCAGCATGAAAATACTTAACATTATCATCCATATACAAAATATCAGTGATCCTATTATAGAACTTTTAAATGTAATTAGATTTTATAATATTTATCCCGACGATTGGAAAATTAACAAAGTTACTCCAATTCCAAAGATATCGGTTTTTCAAGCATTTCACGGAATTTAATATTTCAATCAATATTTTATATTTTAATTATTTAAACATCGTTTTAAACTAATGTTTATTACTGATTTACTAAAATGTTAATTTATATATTAAATAGCTGAAAAAATATTTTTTGCATCCCTATTCATTAATTTAAAAACAATTATGTAGTTAACAAACGCCACTAATGGCAATCCAAAATAAAAGTTTTTTAATCGGGTTTTTGAATAGCTTTCATTTTCCACTCTCATTTGGACTGCCAGAGCTGCCGTTTTTGTGATATAAGAAAATCCCATGCATTTTAGACGAGCACCACGTGACCAATCCCAATGTCTCATTTCACAAAGATAATGGAGTAACCCATATCTAAAAATTTGATGAATAAATCGATATAATAATAATAATGTTTATGTTTATGACATTAAATAAGTTTTTAAATGAAAAATTTAATATTATATTTTAATATACCAAATATGCATTTAGTATGTACTCACCTAATTAAGTATATACAAACATTAATAAACAAAAGTTTACATTCAATACTTATGAGTGTACTCTCATTGGGAAGTTGAAATCCCTCTTTTTTTCTTCTATTTAAATTTGTATCTAACCAGCGCTATAACAAAAGGCGGGATTTCAACTTTCACCTTTCCCACGAGAATACATACAAGTTTCAAAAATCTCACATACCTCATATACATAGATATTAAGATAAATACATGTAAAATTTATATAATTTATAACATTTACCATACGTGTGCACTTAATTCTCCTTAATTTCATTTAGCTATTTAGATTACCTTTTTAAAACCTCTTAATGTTGGATGCAGTCAAAGGAAATGTTAACAATTTCCGATTCAGAGATTGAATTTCTTAATTGAATCATCTATTTCTTTGAATCCTTTCCTGATGACGCAAATAGGGAGATAACAATAGACGAGGAGAATTACAACATAATATGTAACGATAAGGAAATTATGCGATTCGGTGAACGTTTAAAAATTGCGGAATTCAAACCCCTCGCTGATGTCGGCGAAATAAAGCAGAAAGTGAGAAAGTTCGTGAAGGTAAAGATTTTTAAGAAAGAACATTGTTGAAAAGAAATGTGGCTTAATTCCAATCTCTTTGTTTCTCCTTCACTTGTGGTTTATTCGGTGAGAAAAGTTTGGAAGTTGAAGAATTTGAGTCCAACACCACGGTTGGTTCCAAGGCGTCGTCCCACTAATCCCAAGTTTTTCGATAATGCCCGACTTCATTCAACCTTTGCAATCCCCTTGATGAGAACTTTGAAAAAGTTTGATTCTCATTTAGGCATTTCCCATTTCTCCCTTGCCGACTCGCAAATTCAAATTTATTCCTTTCATTCTTCATATGAAGGAATTTGGGCAGAGGAAAAGATTGAAGAAGAAAGCATTGATGGTTTCATGCACAAAATATGTATAGAAATTTGATATGTCTTTTTATGTTACAAAAGTTAAATAATATACTGGCAAATGTAATGGATACCAAAATTAGCTATACTGTACAAGATGTTTTTATTGGAGGTTTAGGATACCAAATGAATTATAGCTTAATATAATATATAATACATAAATAGGTAATATATTGTATACCGAATCCTTTCAATCCACTTTGCAGCTTTGTGGTGAATTTTGTCATCGGCTTATTTCCACCAAATGTATTATTCATCTACCTTGGATTAAATTAGAGGTTGAGACGAAAGAGGATATCTTAACAGATTTGATCTCCTTTGTTATAAGGACAAGTGCTCATTGAGAATCTCATTAAAAGGGGAATAGTTTGACAGAATCTGCATATTTGGACTATTTTTTTCAGGTACTCCTTCTGGAGGGACGGAAGAGGTCATCAATGTCTAATAGGGAGTAAAAGATCCCCATAATGACTCCTGGACATCTCGCTGGGCAGAGGAATCCAATTTGCTGAATTACCTATCCTTTTACAGCCCTATAAGGATTTTGATGATGATGCAGAGAAATAAACTTGATTTTCTCTTCTCCCCACTTGTTCATTTCACTAAACTAATTGGTCATACAAATTCAGTCGTCTATTTGGAAAATGATAAAAAGAAGTTAATTACACCAATTTTATATGACAATTCGACCATTTATTGAATTTTCTATTCAGCCAGTGATACAACTATTAACTATATGGTACATACATACTATATGGTAGCTACTATGTAGATATGATAGATAAATGAATTAAAGCAATATAACATATGGTACGGTAAAGTATCAGAATTCACTCTGATACTTTACACTTAATAAATACATATATAGGTATCTTTATATCATCTCCATTGAAAATTAAAAACTGAGCTTAACATGATACAAAATTTGCTCTTTTAAGGTTTAATGGGCTTTATATTGCATTGAAATTATTCACGTTTTTAATGAATATTTTTCTCAATTTAATTCATTTGTAAACTACCAATACTTTTTGAAAATATAAAGGGTGAAAATGATTTAATAGGTTTAATAGACATGATGTATAATGGATGCTGTATTGAATAGGAATAGGAATTAAGGGTTAAGTTATACCATATAACTTACTACTTAACATGGTATTTTACATTTAAGCTATATGGGTATATTGTATATGTATGTAAGCAGAAATGGAAGAACTCTTTATTAAGCATTCCTTGGATATAGTTAACTATTTACATATGTCTTGCAGCTATAAGGAAAGGTTAAAGAAATGTTTATAAAAAGGAAGCTGGAAGAGGAAACGAAATCAAGGGAAGATGAATGTGATTTATCATTTCCTCGCCGTTCCCAATGTCTCAAACCAAACATTCGATCCTTAAAGATAAATCCGTAATTTCAAATAATTTCCTCACAACCCATCGACCAACTATTCGCCACGAAAACAAATAATACAAAAGGCACAAAGGAATCTTCGAGTTGATGCTAAACGTGCCGAAATAATGAAAACTCGCATCCAAAATTAAACCCAGCTTTAAAAATACTAAAAAACTTTAATCTCAAGACGAGAGTTAATTGTTCCTTTGGTTTTAACGGGGGTTGTTTATAATAATGTTGACTTGTCATTCTCGATGGAGTGGAAAGGGAAGGTGGAAGAACGAGGAGGGGCGAAGGAGCAAAAGGAGGAGACGCAGAAAGTTAGATATCATTGAGCAGACCCCAGAACCAAAAAGTTACTCGTCGCCGGGACTCCAAGTCGACCTCACTTCCCGGAACAGACAATTTTTGTCAACGTCGAAAAATGACCCTTCCCCAGAGAGGAAATCTCATCCCATTTTGAACTCAAAGAAAAACAGTCAATCTTTCAAAAACAAATTGGATCCTTCAAGTGTTAAGTGTTCTCACAATGTTCGATCCCCCACATTATGGATATGACGACGATTGAATCCTGTTCTCCTCAGGTAATCCTCTCATTAATCCACCCTTAATTATCTTTAAATCTTCATATTATGTATATATAGATATTTAAGTGAAATTCTCTTAACTTGGAATTTGATTCAACTCACACATGGAACAGGGGTGCTGTGAAAACCTCAAATAAGATTGGTATACTAATAGAGTGCTGGAGAAGTTCAAAGAATCTTCTCTGCCGCAAACTTTGTCTTCATTCATTGAGGCGAAATGAGCATTGGTGGAATAAATGGGACGATCATTATGCAGCTTCCTAATCTTTTCTGACTTGCATCTATATACAAACACGTGTAGTCAATTATACACTTGTGTTCAAATCTTTACCATTGTCTTTCCTGGCCAACAACTTGAGCGTGAAAAGGTGGAAGTGAAATAGCACAAAATCATGAGATGGTTCAAAGTAAACATTCGCATTCTTAATCAACGTAACTTATATTTTACTTCTTATTTTATTATTTCTTCCTCGAATAAATTGTTACTAAAATTACTATTAAATTCTTATACAGATAGAATAAATTTTACAATTCATTTTTTATCTAATAGTGGAATTTTCGTAATTTTATTAATAAGTGGTTGGGTTTTCTCTGTAAAAGAAGAACATTAAGATGAAAAAAGTGGCGATTAGAAGAATGTGGGGAAATGGGAATTTCCATTACCCGCACTTTGTTCTCTCTCCATTAACTTATGTGGACCTTTTTGGCCCTTTTCTTCTCACCAGAAGAATGAAAGTGAGACCAAGAATGGGGAAAGATCCATGCGTTGGGAGTCTTGTCTTGAAAGACGTGTAATGGAAGGAACGTGCGGTTTCTCCTCCCTCATATTTATCGTGACATAAAGATTAGCATAGCTTTCAGGAGGTAGGTCAATTGGCCCCTTCGCATATCACATGAAGGAGCCGAAATGCCCGACGCACCCAAAGTGCGTATTTCAACACATTCTACTTTACGTCCAATAGATAAAGTTAATTAAACCCTATATACAAAATATATTCCGTGTATAACCAATGTGCGTAAATAATACGGAAGCCAAATATACTCCCTTACTCCCCTTCACATTGTATAATGAATGGAATTAGAGCTTTAAGACTCCAGAGCTTAGGGATATATATTCAGATATTTTTATAAAATGTATACCATATACCTATTTATACCTTGAGTCAGTTCCAAAATGTTATAAGTACCTATAAAGTACCTATATATACTTTATGTAATATATAAATTTTAAATGCTACTAAAATGAGGGAATTGTCATTTGTGAATGAGACAAATCAGCCTTTGAAATTGTCTCACTTTCTCCTCTTACATTTAACATTAGATTTTAATATATTCGTTGATAATTTCTTTCAATCTGCCCCAATCTCTCGATCTGCTCTGAATGTTGAAAGTAAATATAAGCAAAAGATTTTCTCACAAGTGAGTGAAGAGGATTTAAGCTTTATAATTTCATTCGCTTATTGAAGCACTGAATTCTCACCTCTTCCTTTGAGGATTTGCACATTATTCTCAATTTATGATTGATTGATCTGAGAGTTGGGACAGTGTTAAACAGAGAGTCAAACAGAGGATCGTATGTGAGATCTAAAGAAGACGAGTTGTTGAGCGCATTAACAGGATGTATCTTATCGACTCCTGTTGACTTCTCCTCATTAGTTTGCCGAAAACAATGGGCGGTCAAGAGGAGAAATTTGTCTCTAGTAAATAAATGTGTGTGTCGAGGAGCCCTTGATGGGCTTGCTCTGAGCGAGGAAGATTTCGGCAGGAGAGATAATTAAAAGAGATAAAAGCCCAACTTGGGCATTTAGTGATTGATTTCCCATTGTGAAGACCATTTAGCATATGTAATGAGGACCGAAACTACATAATTCTTCGAGGACGATTTCTCATGGGGAGAATCGAGAAGGCCTGGATCGCGAGCTCAGAAGAGTGAAGGCATTGTGAAGGAGAACAAAGGAAGGCTCCTCTTTTTAATGCCACAACGGCCACGTGGACTCGAAAATGATTTCATTAATGAGCTCAAATCCGTGGATGGGTCGAAGAGCCCAATTTCCTCCCAAATTCTCATTTTCCCTCTTAAAAGACGATAAAAAGATGATTAGGAATCTTTACTCAAGTCGGGGGGGGGGGGACTTGAAAGAGGAAATTTGGTCATTTTGTTTAAAAATCCGTTTTTCAAATTCTCCCTCTTCACGCCAGTCTTGGAAACGGGGAACTTTCCCCCTAAATAGACCCATTTAACTCATGTTGGGTTTAGGATTTAGATGTGAGCGGGGTTGTCAGCACTCGCTGTTGGTTATTTAATTGGATGAATTAATAATGAATAGTCGGGGGTTTGAGTCTGAAAAGGTGAAGATAAAATAGTGAGGTAGCTCCTGCAACCTCTCTTGAATCCTAATGAAACAAGTGCGATGTGCGAGGAGTGTTGATTCGCCAATGATTTATCTCCCATTGTCTGTCAATTATTTGATTGAATGGTAGAAGCTCTCTCAAAGATACTTTAACCCTTGTTGGAACGAACAAGTTCACTTCCTACATACGGGAGCAGCCATGATAAGGAAGGAATATAATGATAAACCCACGACGAAGAAGCAAAAAATGGGATTCTAAAATAAAAGAATCTATCTGTGCTGTAAATACCCAATTCCCATTTTCTTCCTCAACCAAAGGGCGAGAGAGAAATGAATTTTGAGCGTTTCACTTTTAAAACCACAATTTCCCATTGATAATTGGGATGAGGGAATGGGGGAGGATTGGAAATTGGAGGGAAAACAATTTAAAATATTCATGTTTGTGGATTAATGGGGAGAGAAGATGGTGAGGTAATAAAAGCATATGGAATTGTAGCGAAAGAGTCTGAATCTCCGGAGAGATCCAATTCCCCCACTTGGAAAGAAGAGTGTTGTAAAAATAGAAGGAGGAGAAAAGCCGCATATTTCCACACGAGGGTTGAAAATAAGGCAACGATCACGTCAACCAAAGGCACAATGCATGAATTTTGAATGGGAAATGGAAGATAACAATTATATTCTTTGAGGATGGGAAAGCTGGTGGGCCTCTGTGGGCATTCTGCGGATCCCTCATGAACACCTACCAAATCCAAGTACACAAAGGATTGCTGTGAGGAGAATAATGACCAAATGCAAGTTGGCCCACAATCAGCCCTCATTGATACCGGAACTATTTTGAATCTCAAAGTTTATTTTATCTCCAAAGACTACATTCAACTTCTCCATCATGATCTTTCTTTTTTACTGCTCAACTTTTCCCCAAACTTGAAAAGTTGAGGTTTAATCCATGGAACGTTGTCCAAAGGCCAGATGATTAATTGTGGTTGGGGTCTAGGCTCACTTAAATTATCATTTTAAACTTCTTCCCTTATGTATAGTGTCAGTAACTCACGTCTTTATCAGCCTTTGACTTTCTCTGTCGTAGGTCATAGGAGATTCTTCTACTCGCACGCACACAAGGTTTCACGACTTTCCCAAAAACAATTCCCTATTTGAGCCCAGGTTTTAATGAAACTTCAATTGGGAAGACAATTTCATGATTTTTATTAAATTAAAATACTCAAAGGGACTTGTAATTCATATCTGTAGTAATTATTTGCATAAGTCCGGTGGTTTTTGACACCTACAACTACAAGGCATATGGCGTGATAATGTGAATGGGATGAAGTCGTAGAGTGAGTTTTGGAATTGAGCTCAATAAATAACGCGGCATCGGTTGAGGCGCTCCCTTAATAATAATGTGAGGGCCGTGGGCGGACGGCGTTCACACTCCCGACTGTCACGAGATTCAATTAATTAATTGCGGATGCTTCCCTTGACCTCATCATTCTCTCCTTTTTTGAAGAAGGTGTGAATGAACCTTATTGGGACAACAGTTGGAACCACCAGTCAGGAAACTTGAACAGAGACATAACAAAGTGCGAGTTGAGCTTCCTGCACCAAACACACACACACACACACAAATGTGCTACCTATATGTATTTACATATTACATACATTGGCTAGTAAATACATACATGCTGATACATCAATGCATACATAGAAATAGAATGGATATGCAAAATATTGTTTAAAACTTTAAAAGATTAAATCTACGTTGTTCTCTTCGTATTTGTGTATTTGTTTAATGATAGACACCCGTCGTATGGAGAGAGGAAGCTGAATCTGAGAAATACATAGAAAGGAAAATATTCGTATTTTAGAATCCATTTGTATTCTAAATTGTCGTAGTTAAATGCAGCATCTGACTTTTTCCCTTTCTCTTGCGGATTTGGAAATGTGGAGGGCGAAAGCCTGACATTTCAACCTGCATGAGCATAAGTAGGATGAAGAAGTCGGAAGATATTTATGCTAAATGGATGGCCCCACCAGACGATCGAAAGACCCAGACTCAAAAACCCTCTTTCAGATTTATTCCAATGGAACGAGAAGTAAGACCGGGGATTTTCGAAGGTCTATTAACCCTCATCCCCCTAACTCCAAAAGCTCCCTGGATACTATAGCATCCACAATAAAGAATTATATTTTCCTTTTTTGATTTAAATCCCCGGTCATTTCACTATGATTAAAACTGTAGGTTTTAACTACGTTTAATTTGAAACAGATCCATCTATTCTCAACAATTCTTCAAAACAGTCCAATTTCTGTTACACATCAAGTAATTTAGGATTTTATCGAATTATATACAGGTTGGTATAAAATATTTAAGTGTAAATATTAGGAAATATTTGGAACATTTAGAAATATAAATTTAAATGTTGAGTTCTTGCAAAGAAATGGCTAATTTCGAACATAGTAACTTATCTAAACAAAAATAACTAATCTCGCAATGTTTTTCAAGTACTCAAGCCGAAACTACCAAATTAGAAAAACACTCCTAATTGTTTTTCACACGTTGTTCACATGTAATAAGAATAA
Source organism: Neelides folsomi (assembly GCA_034687125.1). NCBI lineage: Eukaryota > Metazoa > Arthropoda > Collembola > Neelipleona > Neelidae > Neelides > Neelides folsomi. The sequence goes on from JAQGBZ010000097.1 coordinate 184,115, forward strand.
CAAGCCTTCGTTTGTTTCCAAACATGTTGCTTTTGAATAAATGAAACGTGTTGGTATTTTGTTATAAAAAACCAAGCATGTGGCAAATTCATAATTTAACAATTTTAAGTGTCTTTAACATGTCTTCAGTTTTCATTAAATATTCATATTTCTTCCAATATTTAATATATTCCTTTATAATTACTCTAATTAACAATGGGGGCTTGTTGAGAATACTTTTGCAGATGCTGTCATAGATGTGTGAGTATATCTTATTCTAATAAACTAATTTCCCCTCTTTGATTGAAGGGAATGAAGAATTTTAATTAAAACTCGTTTAATTTGTTTTATTTAATGAGTTTGGTGTTCATTAATTGCTTAATATATCTGAAGTTTGCAGTTTTCAGTTTCTTTCCCTTAATAGGTTTAATATTATAGGTAATAGGAAAAGTATGTATTCCCATATTTCTCGATTCGCTTATTTCGTCGAGTTTTATGTGTCTTATAATTATACTGAAATTGATTATATTATACACACGAGTTTGTATGATTATTAATGCGGCTTTTCATAACAGAGAAACTACAAATTTATTAACAACTTTAACGCATAAATTTTGGTACAAGGGAATAAAGTTAATAAGCTGAAGGAGATGTATATTTAATTACCAACTCCAACATTTTCATTCGTTTCCGAAAGCGAGGAAATCTCGAGTTATTAATTTTCAACTCAATTCAATTCCGTCGGTTGAGCTTTTAACCCTTTTCACATATTAAAGAAGCATGTAATTACATATGTTCTCGGAACACTTTCTCCATGTCCATTGAGTGAGTGAGCAAATCAAATTCCAAAGCAATATTCGAGACAATTACTGTGGCAATGGTGAGGAGACGCGGGCGAAGATTTCTTTTTAAGCTCCCATTTTACTTGAGAAAACAAGATAGGATTTTTTAATATTATTAGTAAATAGAATTTGAAGCCTACAATGGTAGTCGATATGTCGAGTGTAATAAGATTTAAAAACTCATATTGTGGTATGCTCAAGTGATCATGAGTGAAGTGAGGACGAGATTTCATGAGAGATTGGAAAATATATAAAGTTGGACTAAAGTTCTACTTTTCTCCATCTCACACTACAATAGAGATTAAATAGTTTAAATTTCTTCTCAACTCCCAACTCCATTCCTCTCTCTACCAAATCGCCTCACAAAGAAAATTTCCCAACTCACAAGCATTTCATTTCTCTCACATCAGCCCAAGTTTCCACATTGATTTGAATCAAATTCAGAATCTCGAACTGGTCCTGGATTTCATTCCCAAATTAATCAACCCCAATCTCCGCAATCTCCAAAAATGTCATTTGAATGTGGGAATATAATTTTGGAAATTAATTTGCAGGAGGAATGATGAAGAGAAACTCTTCGGTTTTTCCCGGCGGTGGTGGAATGGTCGATTTCCTAGGAGGAAGTTCCTCTATCAAACAAGGGAATTTGACGGACGCTTTGATCCACGAACTCACACGTTGGAACAACTCGAGCTCGGACGATGGGGAAGAGAAACAGGCCGAGAGCGATTTTCTCTCTTTCCCCAATGGGACCGAGGAATGGGTCGAAATCCCGTTTCCGGCATATATCCAAATGACGTCCACTCTCCTTTGTGGGATCATTCTGTTCATCGGGATCGTCGGGAACATCCTTGTGCCGATCGTGGTGATCCGGAACAAAGAACTCCGAAGCTCGACCAACATTTTTCTTGTCAACCTTAGCGTGGCGGATCTTCTCGTTCTCCTCATTTGCATGCCGCCGATCCTCATCGAGCTTCACACCAAACAAGAGATGTGGATCATGGGAGCTGCAATGTGTGAGTTTCCTATTATTCGTCCTCAATTGAGCATGTTAAGTAAGGCATTAGGATGAGTGAGTCTAAGGGACTAACGAGATACATTGGTTAGTTTTATGAGGCTTATTGGAAGTTTTACAAGCGATGGAGGAGATGGAGGAAAGAAACAGCATGTCTCCTCCTGGAGAATATTTCCTTGCAATGGGAAGGGATGTAAAAAGGATAAATAAATATCTCTGTTTACGAACCTCCTTCTTAGACACCAGTGGGGAGTCTCTTGAGTTGAGAGGACAGAGGAACTAATTCTTATGATTGGAGATGAAAGCAACCTCCCTTCAGAGAACACACATTCCTTTTCAATCCCCCGAGATTTTCATTCTCTCCCAAGTGAAGGAGTTAAAGAAATACCATCCATCCACTTCATTCATTGTAAAAAGGCATAAATCTATAAATAAGGAACTTCTCATATAAACCGATTTCCCTTCTAAACTCTTTTCCAATCCGCTCTTTTCACATTCGTTTTTAATGGCCTTTTTACATTTCTACCTCTTTCAGTTCAACCTACAAGTTGAAAGTTGTTTCTTACAATTTACTAAACATTTCGAGCTTGGTGGACTAATGCATGTGCTTGTGAAATCGTTTATTAGGAGCGGACTCGATGAAATAAATCTCGTTAAACCAAATGCATTTGAAATCTCATGAGCTACAAAATACTTCGAGTAACTCAATACTAGAAAGTGTGGACGGAACTTTTTATAATTAATTATGGGATTTTTGGTAATTATACGAAGTGATATGAGAATCCCATATATAAACATACCCAAACTCCCAAGCAGTACCTTATAAGATATTCAATATAAGCACTATAAAAGATTTTTTATGTAAGTTGATACATTCAACCTCTACATGCATAAATACATGTACATAGGTATATTTACAATTAGATTTAAAGGTCTTATAAGGGGCATTGAGAATCGTAAACTGAGGTCTATGGCCTCCCTCAACTTTTTTCTTTGAGAAACTTAACTGATTCTAAACAAGAACCGCTGAGAATCTTAAGACCAAATTACACCAATTTCGTAATTAGTTAATTGATGGAACAATTTTTCAAGTCGAGATTGTAAAAACTGATCAATTAATGGAAACGCTTGAGTTTAAAGAAAGTATTAATTATACTGATGTGAGTGGAAGTGAGGAAGATAAATATTTGTGATATATATATTGGGTCGAATGTAAGTAGGAAGAAGAGTCGGAGTAGGCAGGTGAGAAAAACGAGAAAGTATTTGATGGTGAACTACCTGGGACATCTCTCATGGTTCATTATGGCCAAAGACCACCCAAAGCCAAATGGGAATAAATGTCGTTGGCATCTTCTTTGTTTCTGACTCTAAAGGTGTGAAGGAGTCGAAGGAAGTCCCTTGGGTCGAACAAAGAATTGACCATATGTCACCCCGATCGTCTTACAAGGATCTTCCAATCCCCATTCAACAGATCTCCCATACATCATCTTTAATAACTTCTTAATAAATTAAAGACCTTTCCTCGTCGAATTCTTGACCTCTCCTTCCTTATCATCCTCGGGGTGTGTGATTACATTGCGATAGCTTGCCATGATGACTGGCAAATCCTTTTGTGATTTATAATTCCTCATCACCTTTATCCACTTTCGACTACTATTTATATAGCATCATTATATTCTTCATACTTACCCGTAGTTAGAAGACATACTTAATATGCCTTTACATCACTTTTGAACATTTTAAATACTTTACAGGTACTTGAAAGATTCTTATCTAAATTTATGGTAATCGTCACTCTCATCTCTTTTTTATTAGTTTACTATATAACTATATGCATTTAAAAAATATACCTACAGGTATATATAAATACTCGACTTTTATTTGCCCATAAATGTATTTAATAGGAAAATGGAGTTAAGGAGAATTTATTTATTTAGAAATGGAATAATTGATAAATAATGAGAGACGTTTTAAAAATTTGCTTGGTATAATAAATTGTCAAACAACAATATTTGTAGTTTGAAAATTTCAGTGTATATGTGTCCATAGTATACAATTCATGATAGGTAGGTATGTTGATAAATATAAATAGTACTAAATACAAGTTGTATATGAGGAAAGTTTTATGCAGAACAATTATTTGAACTGATGCGAGTAAGAGACGAAATGGAAATAGGAAATCTTACATGGATATTTTTACATATACTTATTTTATATGCACAAGTCACGAACTTGGTTTGGTTCAACAAGGAAAGACATAAAATGAAAAGAATAGTAAAAGTTTTTATTCGCTTCAAGTAAAAAATGTTGACGGAAATAAGGAACATTATTATGACCACTTGCCTTAAGAATTTAAGAATGTAACTGTATTTAACTGTAAACATTCTTCTTATTTTTGTTTTTTAAACTCAACATTTCTCAAACTGATTTAAAGCTACATACTAATAAATAATAAGATTATATGGGTATTTATGGTATACTTTTATGTATTATATTCAAGGGAAAGGGAAATATAATTCCAGGTAAAGTCACTTGGCCCTGTTATCTTTAAATTCATATTTGTAACACAAGTAATATCCATACTAATTTATGTAGTAGATCACTTTTACATAAGTACATAGGCACACTAAACAATGATACTATTGTATTAAATTATTAAAAATATCCCATTACTATTTGCCATCATGAGAACATTTGACAATTTTCAATTAATTTCGTGTACCGATAAATATTTAATAAATCCAATATGAAGTCTACAATACATTCAAAGTTGCACCTTAAATATTTATATACCTACTTACTTATAAACACACACATATATACCATATTGACTAGACTTATATATTGTAGATTGAATTTCTTGTGAAAAATGCTTTTGAACATGAAATAAGGAAAATTATCAACAATTCAATTTGCGCAAAGCGATGTCTTTGATTTATTTAAGCGCGTGGGCTGGTGAATGCACCGTGTATGTATTTCATGACACAGCATTCGTTTCAAATCGATTTCAAATAGAGAGAGAAAGGATGAACAAACAAACGAGGTTAAGTTTATCTGTTGAAGAAGTTTCCGTTTTCCCCCGTTCCTCATGAATCGGAATTATGAGAAAGAGTAAACGGAGCTTGTAATTACGTATAATTGGCCATAAATGCGGAGTGAGTCATATTTAGCTCAGGATAGATTTACATTTATTCTATTTATACTCCTTGTGGTCCTAAACCTTTTGATCTCCTCAAATGCCTCAATGGTTCTTCTTCTTCACTTAACCAAATTCTAATTAATGCCCCTTACACACTACAAAGTGTCGTGTAGGAAAGTGAAGAAAGTGATCGTTGAAGCTGCCAAGTTTAAAATATTCTTCTACGAATCTTCTCATCAATTCCAAAAGGACATGAGAGTTTTTAACTTTGCCCAATTGGAGAGAAACGGCAGGTGGAAGACTTTCATTGTGAACTCTGGGTTGAGGCACGAGACCCAATTTGTCTCTTCTGTCTAATTGTAAGATCTAATAACTATTGATCTCCATACGAATCCTTCCCAAGAACCAGATCTTTTAATTGAATAAAATGGTTATTACTTCTGGGAAAGATGTTCAAAATGAATGAGATCATAAAATTAAGAATGACGAGGCTCATTAACACGCCTCCGACCAAGATTTGGCTCTTAATCCAACTTTATTGTTACGACCAGAACATTAATCTGCAAACGGGCATTTTGGATATACTCTTATATAATAAATAAGGGCCATATATATTGCACCCAATGTTAGCTTCAATGAAAACATCTTGTAAAAGATGCATGTGTATGTATGCATAAAATCTCGTACCATAATATACATAATATACGATCTGTAGTATCGATACTTGTATGTTATTAAAATATTGTCGATTTACAGGAACATTTATTATTTTTAATGGGGAATTATATTTTTTATAAATATTGTTACCTAATTGATTATTAATAATTTGGGTTTCAAAAATAAATGAAAAGTTTGAATTATTAAATGTGTAGGGTTAAAGGGTTAAACGAGGTTGAAACTTTTGTCATTAGTCAACGTTAACGAGGCGTCTCATTCATATATGATGTTAAAGGTGGTGATGAGGATTTTAAACGTCATTTCCCTCGTTCTCAACAAGTTTGCCTCGAATGATTTCTCCCGAAGTGAGGAGGAATGCGTGGTGAAGGAGAAGGAAGTGATTTACAAAGCTCTGCCCGACTTGTAGTAGACAACCTTGTCAACTTGATGGGTCAGAGGAAGGGAAAATAAACTTTGGCTCAGTTCCTTGGCTCACTTTTGACGCGGGTTGTTGGGGGGGAACTTGCAGTCGTCAACAAACGCCGCACCACTTGGCACCCACAAATGGCAACAAATTCTTTCTTCAGTGCATCCGGAAAAATAATTAATTACTCCATGCTATAATGCTATATTAGATATAATATGTATTATATACTTAAGTACTTGCGCATTGTTAGGAAAATTCTCTTCCTGCTACAACTAAAATGTTCCTATTTACCAAATTCTTTTCTCAGTTTTAAGTGTCAGGTCAAACAAACATAAATTGCCTTTGATTATCCGCCATTTTACATGTTTTGATTTCCAATTCTCCACCATTGAAACCTCGGAAAATTGGTTGGATTTAAAAGCTGTCGTTAGTTGTTCAGGAGTTGAGAACTTCTGGTTAAACCATTTAAATGACTTGAGTAATTTGGAGAAGATGAGCCATTGAGAGGGAGAAATGTCGGCGAGAGGAAAAAGCCCCTCGAAATTCCTTTATAAGGAGGGATGTGAAGATTAAGGTCCTCCTCCGCACAAGGACATCATTGACAAAGATTAGTTTCAAGTGGAAATGGCGTTTGACAGAGGAATTGTCTCACAATTGTCAATGCTAATCGCTAGGGAATTCTCTCAACTTCAAATTCTTATTATTCATTACAAATTACATAAACCAACAACCACAAAGCTCATATTGAAATTATGTAGAGAATAAATTCGAGATTTTAAATTCCCAATGAAATTGATCAGATCCAAACTGTCACAAAATATGTAAAAAAAATTATTGAAATTTCTTTGTTTTACTACTAATATATAAAATAAGTACTACTACATACATATGTAGTATGTACTTGTAAGACATAACTTTTAATTAAAACAACTTTTATTTATTTATGAGCAATAAACTGTTGAACATATTTTGCTCGTTATCTGATTGTGTTTAAAGATGAATTGCATTTGTCATGTTTGTATGAGTGAGAGGAAGTTCCTTAGCAGACTTTAACTGGGCAGAACTGCGTAGGCTTCTCAAATGGCACTCAAAAGATTCTCCCGCTGTCAATTTATGTGGCTTCTGGCGAGGAGGGTTAAATCACATTTGTTGCCCTTTTGTTGACTCTTCTGCGACACCCTTGCCACCGTCACCCATCCTCAATGAGGAATGGAACAGGTAAAGAGGAGCTGCAAAAAGATTCGCATTCATAGAAAAACTCCCTGTCGGCGTCTGAGTGAGTCCAAGTGGGTCCAATTACAAGGATATAAATTATGGTCTCCATCGAGGAACATTCGACGTACAGAGGCTCAAAGCGGAATATAAAACCACCATGCAAATGAGACCAATAATTCATCATAAGAAGATAATCGTTGGTCCATACAAGGACTCAACCATTCACGATGACTCCCAGGCGTTTTGAACACTTTGGACAATTTTATTCGTCTCCATTTCAACAATTAATATCTTTGGTGGAGTCGAGCCCTATTTAGTTCAACAACAGCGAACATCTTCATTTTACCAGCCAATTGGACATGAGATGATATCATACCATGTCAAGTCCACCATCAGGAATAAATCAAAGATAGCAGTTGGTATCTTTGGTAGGGATCTTATACTCAAATTCATATACCCAAATTAAGTACATGCTGCTTACCTATATGTTAATTTGCTAATGTACTTAACGTTATACAAAGATCAGTAGATAGACAATTGTCATTCAAATTCAAGTTTCTGAACAAAGAGGAAAATCTAATACTACGTCAAATTTAACTATGTAAATACATATTCTATTAATGTATTACTAAAAAAAGAAAATTCTTTATCATTTTATTGTATGTAATCATCAAAGGCTGGAAGAATTAAATTGTATTAAGAAAAATCCAATTTCTTAACCAATTTCAATTAATTTGGGGAATCTTTTTGGATTAAATTAATTAAAAGCCCTGGGTGTCTGGGAGAATCTGGGAAATGGATCAACACCGCGTGTGGTGATTTGCCAAATGTGATGATCCTCCCTTCCCCATTTCCCCTTTCAAGATTGGTCATAATAAAGGAGGGACGCTGATTTGAGTCTCGCCCTTCAGAAGGAAAAGAAATAGGAAAAGAAGTTATTTGCTAAAAGCTCTCCTATCTCTTTCAAAGATTAAATCTTGTTTTAATCAGAGCACCACGTTTTTTCAACAAGTTCGGAAAAACCGCAAAAGGATTCCACGATAGTGAAAAAAGTGTTTTTCTAAATATTAGCCTCATTTGCTTTCCCCATCTAATGTGACCATAGTGGTCTTGAAATATATTTTGGTGGATAAAGAAAATGGGGCGGAAAGTTGTGGTCAAATGAGCGGCGGTTGTTCGGATCCTCACCATCAAGATTGTTTAAGGAGGTTTGAAGGGCTGTGGGGAAGTTGGGGCGAGGGCTGTTGGAGATTATTTCTCCCGCTATTTGCACTTTGATTCCTTTTAACTCACAATCAGAGAGGTTGTTGGGGCCAGAGAGAGGAAATAGGTTGAGATCCATTTAGAGTCTTAATATTCCACTTCTAATCTCCCTCGACCTCAACGGGGTCAATGGGCAGAAAAGGGTGAGAGGGGAAAATTCATTTTCTTGAGCTTTTTTGCAATAAAAGTAATCTCCATCGGCCGGGTCGTCCCATCATTCACATCCTATTGGAGCTCCGAGTCTCCGACGAGGGAGACAATACCCATTTGATTGGATGACTCGCCACTTCTCTCATCAATGAGATGGAAAGAAGGGAATCTCCTTCAACAACTCCCCGAGGAACATCGATAAAATCCCTTTTCTAATTTTTCCTACCCTCAACATTCATATTCCACTAACTCACTCCCACGATCGGAAGGAGGAAAATTAATCAACTTACAATAAGGAATCATATCTCATTTCTTCTATTTTCATTTCAGGAACTAAAACACTTTTACACTTTTGTTTTAAACTCAACTCAAACCAATCAGTGTATTTACCAAAAAAACCAACTATACCAATCATTATACTTATCTGTAATTATTTAATTATGTATAATATTAAATATCCTTTCCATATAATTGAGACTATTGAGATTATCCGAACATTCATATAATAACATTCATATAGGTACTACATATAATTTATACATACCGTTATTGTTCGAATAAGAGCCTCTGTTCGAATAATAGCCCTGCTCGAATAAGAGCCCCCCCCTCGAAAC